>WBMY01001698.1:833043-860962 GCA_013397315.1 Donacobius atricapilla | reverse complement strand
AGGTTTAACTGATGCAGATTTCTCACCTCAGTTACTTTCCTGAGTAGACAATAAGAAAATAACCATCTGGCACCTTAGAGGGTCCCTCAGCTTTCTGTTGGAAAAACACTCTTAGATAGTCAGTGCAGAGCACCAAACAGTCATATTTAGGCACAGAGAGATGGGGGCAGAGGCTGCCAAAGCATCAGCAGTGGGAGACACTCATAATTCCCAAACACAACATTTATTACTCTGTTTCCATATGAAGCACTCATATTTAGCCGTGGGTTTGGCTTTTTTTGTTTGTTTTTTTTTTTCCCAAATGGGCTGGAGATAGTATGGGAATCCACAGCACTTTTTTGGTTTGTTTTTTGAAGTTTTGTGTTTTAAACACAGTGAGTTTTCCCATCTTAAACAGGAATACAAGATCATTAAATTAAATAGGTTACCTAAAGAGGTCACCCAAACCACAACTCAAGTCCAAAGCAAAAGATATTGTAATGCCTAAGCAACTTCATTTTGAATTACAGAGTATAAGGATGAAACCAGGGCAAGACCAAACAGCTCATTTCAAGCTGTGTCCTTTTAGTAAGTCTGAATTTTTCTCATGTACCAACAAGAAAGAGGGAAGAATATGTGAAAACAAACTAATTGCAAGCTTTATTTCGTATTTTACAGATGAGATGAATGGTTTCTGGTCTTGGCAGTTACAAGATTGGAAATGACATGGAAGGACATTTTATTTATCTGGAAAAGAAGTGCAGTGCTAGCAGCCACAACATAAGCTTTTTGACATATTTCAGGAACCACCAGCTGTGTCCCAAAATTGGCATCTTCTTTAGCAGTCAAAACAATTCCATAGTTTTATGTATTCCCACCAGTTGCCTTTATTAAGGTATCGGCTTCCCTCCCACCTGAGCTATTGTACAAGGAAACAGAAATCTTAAATTAATTTTGTCTTGCTCTGCTGCAGCTAAGTAAGACACAGAATAAGTGTTTTGTCTTCAGCAAATAGTTTCTTTGAAACACCACCTACTCAGCTGCCTGAGGAGTCACCTGTGAGTGGCTGGGACTGCAATCAGAGCTCTTAAACATCGGGAACAAATGCTCTGCTGCACACTTTAACTTCCTTGAAATCTGACTAATCCCAACTGCTGTTTCACAGGTAAAATATTACCAAGTGACACAAAATAGAGAGATTCAGATCCCAGGATGGGATTATAGTTTCAATTACAAATCACTGACTAGGACAAGCCACAAGTTGTGAAGAGGTGTTACTTCACTTGCACCGCAGTTACTGGCCACAAGAAACAAAAGCTCAAGTTGCTTTCCTACTCACACAGAACCTGACATAATTGGAAGCTATTTACTACTGGCACTAAATTACTTTTACAGCTCTTTACCATCTGATTCAGTACTCCTTCATAGCAAATTCTAACCCAAGTGACCACCGCACCCCTGGAGATGTTTGTGCCCAGAGCACCGAAAAGCTGAGCTGTCACCATTTGCCCTGTCTGGAGTGTTCAGGAGAATCTACATTCTTCTGCTTCCTTATACAGAACTCTTAGTAGTAGTATAACCAGAGTCATCACTGCAGAAATTATGGACAGCAGGCAGAGTACAAGGCTCTGCAATTTAAGCAGTGAAGGTATGCTAGCTACAGAAGCAACTCTGAATGCAAAAATGTTTTGCAGACTCTGAAGACCTCTAAGCCAGATGTTGCTACAAATCAGAGTAGTGAAAGGCTTCAAGAAGGTGGAAAGTTCATACACGTTTCCAGAATTCCTATCCCTGGTACCAAACTCCACAGAAACTGATCAGACTCACTGCTTTCCTCTCCCTGTTTTGCAATTAGGAAAAATTCTCTGGGAAAGAGAGTACAATACCCTTCAGGTACAGCACTCAGCTTCTGCCCTGCCTGCAGCTCCCCAGCATCCAGCCCTGGAAGTGGGACAACTGTCAAGGCATCGCGCAGCTCCCTGCGCTTCCCAGCGGACACACTGCCTCCAGAGATTTTTCCCCTAAGAAAAAATTAGATTAACATCTGAAAGCACATAATTTTATCTTCGGTAATGTCTCTTCTAATATTGCCACTTTTTAAAATTGTTACATAATCAAGTTGTGTAACCAACAAGCTCAACTTCCTTACAAAGCTGCTCCCGTCCCTCCTGGATCCATCCATCAACCCTGGCATCGTGCAGGGTTCCTGTATGAATTGCACTGCTTTGTTTCCCAAATAATATGGTACCATTGTCCTCCATTGTTTCTCTAGACAGCTTTGACCAAAAGAAACTTTATAAAAAATGAGGACCCAAATAGCAGTTACTGCCACTAAATACTACTGACTGCATATCCAAAGCAACCTGACCTTCAACAGCTGAAAACTGAAGTCTTCAAAACACCAGCTTACAAAAGTGACACTGACTTTGATTTCCAATGATATAAAAATCAAAAGATACTTAAAGGCTCCCTATTTCCAGAAATTTGACTTTGAATGGAAGTCAGATGCAGGGACAACACAATCCTCCAGGCCAGATTTCTGCCAGAGTGGTCATTTTATAAAATTAAAGGCTCATACCCTTCTCCTGGTAGTTGTCCCTGCAACATTTTGCAAAAAGCCTAAAGCAAATTAAGAAGAGCAACAGAATCATCATAACTCAAGTACACACATTATTTTTATATTAAGATGCAAGTCTTCATGCTTTGAGACATCACCTACAGTCGTACACAAGCTAAAGTAGTTTTAGAGTAAGCTGAGATTTGGAAAGGTAGGCAGCATTCATAGCTTTGTTTCATCCTATTCTTGTACCTGCTACTTAATCAGCTGCTTTCTTTACAAACTGTTCTGCTTTATGAATTTTACGGATAGGAAACAAGGCTAAGTTGCGGTCCTTATCTGCTTTTTAGAAGAGCCTAGCAATTAATTGCCTACCAGTATTATCATAGAGCTTTGAAAGAACTCAAGCTGTTCCATCGGGGAAACAAATTAGAGATAGTAAGCTCAAAAGACAGAGCAACAAACAAGCTGCCAGACCTTATATGGCACTTTATCCAAGGCATTGTCTAATATACATATGAAGGACCACACAGGGTCTGTAGAGCTACCAGGTGCTGAGGGCCCTCTGTTCTGTCCAGACACTCAGGAAAGTTCTAGCTGTTTTGCTGGAATTCCACAGACAAGCTGGAGGTACGACTCAGCTCCTGGTTCATGGTTCCTCCAAATAAAAGACCTGAGGAGCAGCTGAGGCATGCAAGAGCCATCTGTGACAAAACTGCCACCCTAAGTTAAACACTTCCTTCCATCCTTTCCCAAGTCTTGACATCAATGTTTAAAAGAGTGTAAGAAAGGTTTCTTAGAACTCTATTTATAGAGACAAACCTGAACTTCCATTTTGATTCAGTTTCCTTTGGTATTTAAGCATGAGACTTAATTTGAAATAAAAAAAATAAAAAAAATTCTAGAGGTTTATCCACCAGTACTCCATTTAACTTCACATGCTTGTGCACACGTGTATTGGGTTTTTTATATATACAAAGCAGTGACTAGAACACCTGACCTGGCCCAGAACACATTAACAGATGAAGCTAGGCATGCATTATAACATGTGTACATCCAAACATTATGAGCAAGTGTGAGCTAATTATGCCTCCATGAACAAGAAAACATGCCAGTAATGCAAATAGATCCCATGCTAGACTTTGGATCTCCATTCGAGATGACACTGGAGAAATCCCATTAATCTCAGGTAAAATTACAAGGACCATAATCAGTTGGTTTGCAAGGCCAAGCGGAGCAGAGTATCCCAAGTCAGCTTCATCAAAATTGAAAGAGATGTAAATTAACACATTAACAATAAAAACTTGGAGCATTTTATCAACATGCTTTGAGTCCTGTCAACCTGCTTCTTTGAACTTCAAAAGACAAAGATTAATCAGTTTCAGGAATTTTTGGTTCTACCTAAAATAAAGAGGGATGAAATCTTATCTAAAGTTCCTTTCCAGCCTTATGTTTCAGAATAACTATACCTGCAATAAAAAACTCCACCTAAAAGTGCATCTTTTAAAATATCTAAAGTTCTACTTGCCTTGGAAGGGGGGATGGGGGGAAGGCAATAAATAAAATTATTCATTCCGGTATGGTATCCACAGCCATATTTATTATTCACTTCCAATTACATAAAGAAAAAGCTGAAGCCATATACAAGTGCTGCTTTAAAATAAAGACAGACTACTCTTTTCTCCAACAGTTTTATTTCAAAAAGTTCACAAGTCTGTCATAGAACTACAGCATTTTAAAATTCTGGATTTTGTTTTTTTACAAATTCACTCACAAGACCTGTATTTTAAAATACCATTCCCCCAAAAGTGTGAATATAAAACCTCATAATGAAATTCATATCAATGTTCAAAGTCCATGCTTTGTGCATGAGAAGTGTAACATAACATCCTAACATTTTGGATCCCAGGAAGTTGTTATTGCTCTGATTTCAGCTGAGCTATGCCTCAGTGCTAGGGGACTATCCAACAAAGGGCCCCAAAAAGCACCTATCAAGTGTATAAAACAAGGTTTAAGTGACACAAATAGCATAATGTCTTTAGACTGGAACAAAGACCTAAAGTGATCCAGAATATATACACTGCTCAGAACAAAACTAAAGCTTGTCATGGAAACCAGTAATATACAATATTCAGCATTACAGAAAAACTTGCAATTCAGAAGTCTTATTTGCACTATTAAACAGGAAGCATACATCTAATATGAATGAGACCATCAAGAGCTGAGAAAGACGTATGCATTGTACATTTCTTTCAAAAGTCATGTTTTACCCCTCCAACAAGGCATTTCTGTGCATCACACAGTTTTGGAAGAAGTATTTGTTTTTAGGGAACAAAGTTTCACATAAGTATCTTTAAATACCCACTGCAGAAAGTTGATGAAAACTCCTGTAATGTATGGACAAGTGTAACATAACCTCTACAGTATTACAAGTCTAACACTTTATTCACACCATGCTAAAATTGAGGGGTTTCTTTCTCTATATAGTAGTCCTGAACAGGCAATTTTACAGTCATGACATTAACTAGAGGTTTCTTGAGTTCACTTAAGAGTATTTACACAATGGTACCACCCTCTCTCCCTCCCCGCCCCCCCCCCNNCCCCCCCCCACTTTTTTTTTTAACAAAATGAGACATGAAAAATGCCACCTCCTAACTGGTATATCAGCTGCCATTACTCCCTAAAAGGGTTCTGTCAGCAGAGCTCTCTGTCACTTCGGACACCTCACATGTTTAACCAGTTCATCTCCCACACAGCTAGGAATTATTGTTAAAATATAGTAGCTGCTTTTGAGAATCATAATCCAGTGTAAGTGAACAATCTAGAGACAAAAGAAATAATTTATAGTAGCAGTATTATGTTTTCATAGTAGTGTTGCATCCACCCAAAAAGGCATGATGATAGCAACTTGAGGCAGAGTTTACCCCAAGTCACAGGTTCTTTATTTCAGATAAGGACTGTGTCAGATTCCATTTCTTTCATTTTTCCATGCAATTACATAAATAGAAAGACACTGTCAAGGCTGCTAAGCCTAACAGCCAGGCTCTGAGGGCACATCAGGCTGTCCTTCTGCCCACTTATTATTTTGCACAAGCTGACAGAGCATCAAGCATGTGTAAACTCTGCTCCGCATGCTTTACTGAGACAGGTTTCTGAGTTTGTGTCCTAGGGCTTACCTGACTATAAGTTACAGGGTCTCAGGCCAAAACAAAAACAAACAAACAAACCAAAGAATTAATTAAAAAAACCCTCAAGCCACCAAAAAACATATGGGTCCACAGATGGCTTAGAACCAAATTTAGTAGGTTTGCTGCCTGGTACCTAAGGAACCTAAGGTTTGATACCTAATAAACCCAAGGTTCCTTAGGTTTATAGCTTTCTTTCAGTCTGTGATTCAGTTCAGTTTTGCACTCAACTTATACTCGTAGCAATTATACCCTTTTCATTAAGAAAGGCCTTAGTTTCAAGGTAAACAATCAGTGTATGATTAACATCTTAGAAGTCTCTTCTAACACAATAATTGGATGCAAAAAGATGTCTCCTCATCTATAGTTCTTCAGAAGCTCTGTTTGGCACATTTGCTAAACCTATCATTTACCACATAAATGGAAGTCAATTGTCCCTCTCATTGGTACAACTGAAGAACCTTCAGGAACACAAACACTCAAATCATAATTAGCAATTGAAGGAGTTAAGTGACATTTTGAAATACAGAACAATACAGAGAGAGACACTGAAGTTCACATCCAAAAATAGGCATGAAGAGGTATAAATAGTACATAAGAATCAAGAAATCAGATCACAGTGTCATGTTTTAAGAACTGTACCATCTAAGCACCTGTTCATACAGTATGTTTAGGCACCAGAAATTTCATAAAAACTGAAGTTACAATCAGGCAAAGTTTATTGACAAGGCACACACGAAAGATAAAAAAAATCTCATCTCTAACAGTATCAGTTTACAATCTAAAAAAGTCCCAAATGTGTAAAACTAATTTTATATTACTTAGTAGCCATTCAAGTTTCTAAATTCAGTAGGAAGGGTATGCTAAAATCATGAAATTGTTTAGGTTGTAAGGAGCTTAAAGATGACCTTGTACCAACCACTACCATAGGCAGGGGAATTTCTTTACATTAGTAGTGCCAGCCAAAAATTGTGCACCTATTTACAGTTAGGACAAACACTTAGTAGTAAGCCAAAGAATTCATCACAGATCTATAGGCAGCTATAGATAAGCAGATACTAAACCTAGAAATCTGGGGTAATGTTGTTTTCTCTCACTGTTGCTACACATAAATAATCCCAACATCTTTCAGCAGGGCTATTCAGATATTTCCTTCATCAACATCAATACACCTACTGTAATGCATTTACAGTTTTCCAAAATACCTTGCAGTTCAACATCTCTATAAAGTAAGCTAAAAGAATTCTCCCTCACCTGCATCCCAGCACAAGATAAAGAAAGGTAGAAAGCAGGAAAGAAGAAAGAATTCAGATTCAAACTGTACTGAGTTTAAAATGGAGCTTTTGCAGGTATATAACAATCAGAAGCTACCAGAAGTCCTTAAATACATAAAGTATTATGTAAGTAAGACAAGGAATTGTTGTGTTTCTCCTGTATTGCTTTATGTTTGCAAAATTGGGAAGAAGTGTTTTCAATCTTGCAACATGAGACTTGTATCGACAATTCTGGGTAATTATTTCCTCTCAGCTACACGAAACTCTTACTCTCCAGTCTGAACATTGGTTCACAATATTTAGGGCTCTTAAAAAGGCAAGAAAAAAGGAGCTTTGAATTCCTTGAAATTCATACAGCCAGACATTAGCATTGAACAAGGACTGACTGCTGCTTAGGTGCATACAAGAAAAGTTGCTTCCACAGTGGTTAGAGCAAGAGGAAAGCCATCAAATACCAGTTACTTAACAGGTTTCATCAAATCCCTATAGAGCTTCCAGGAAATTGCTTTGGAAAAAACCTAAGAGCAGTGTCTTAGTATCTAACCAGGCATTGGAAAATGCAAGGTACAATTAAATTAAAAGATACATTTATAAATGTATGAAGATACATTAATTCATTCTTACTGTGACAGTAACAGTTGATGCTTAGGTTTTAGAGCTTAGATACCTCTACCAACAACCCGATGGGACCTCGTGCACCAGATAACACAAGTATTAAGTTATCTGACAGGACCAGAACTAGTTATTGTAGAAAAAAATTGTGTTTCAAAGAACTTGCAAGGTTTCCTGTCCCACATCCACTCACTGCCATTTTAAATTCAGAAAAGATTATTTAAATAAATTGAACCAATCAAATAACTGTCTGCCCCTGAAATAAGAGCTCAAGTACTCCAAACAAACATCACCAGGTTAAAGAACACATAAATACTCAATTTGAATGGAGTTCAAAGTCATCCCTGGTGTTTCAGCCCCCTGCAACTATACCAGACAGTGGCCAAGTTAAAATATTTCTGTTATTCCACAACTGAGAATAAAGTCTCAGGAACTCTGAAAAACTTCATGGTCTACACATGAAATGCTTTTGTTACTTCTCACTTGTGTCTCACTGTTACACATTCAGAATTGCACATTAGCTGACAGTAATTAGTCAGAGCCTCCTCAGCAACCTACCAGAGATCTAAATACCTTCAGTGTCTGATATTTATTTATGAACTTCAATGCTTTTAGCAAATAGTTCAACTGTCATATGCGAACAAGTTTAAAATTAAATATGAGAATTGGTGGCTTTTCAAACTAACTGGTATCTTTTCTTCAAGGAAAATTTCATGCCGATGTTTAAATGAGGGATGGAACACAGTAGTTTTCTCTAACACTTAAAATGAACACTTTAAAAAACAGCTTTTAAATTAATAGTATTCTATACTATCGACCCATCTTTGCTTTGTGCTGGAATCATCACAGGAACAGCTCCCATTCTACTCAAATTAGGTGCAGCTACCTTTGGAGGTGCAAAGGCTGGGTTTTGAGCAGGAGCACGTTCAAAGTCTTCACTGGGGACTTGGCTATATGGAGTTTTGGTATATGCTTCCATGTTGGAGGGAGACATTGAGCCCAGGGAAGAACGATTGCTGCCGATGTAGCTGCGAGCTGTAGAACTGCGACTTTTTGGAGGTGGAACATCTTCTCTGAAATGAACAAAAACAAAAAAAAAAAATTAAAAAAAAGAAAAAATCAGTTGTAGAACAAGAGGTCCAGTCACCATTACTTTCAAACAAATATTCAGTTTGTTTTCTTCTACTCTAATGCATTAGTCAAAAAAGATAGATATCTTCCCAAAAAGTAGCAAAACCCCGCCAAACCCTCAATATCCATAGCCTCTAAAATGTTTGCTGAAATTAGACAAACCACAAAAAGTTCTCAGACAAGCCATTAATAATAAGCTTTCCAGATTAAGACAGAAATCTCAACTGTTAAGTAACTTATTTGCAGAAGTACACATTTCAAAGTTAATCTTCCAATAATACTGCTCAGAAACTAGAGACACTTTGTTACCTGATATCATGATGTACTTCTTTCTCGTATTTCTTGTCTCTGTGCTTCTTACAGAAACAGAAGATGATAGAACACAGTACAGAGATACCCAGCAGAGTTCCTATAATAGCTCCAACAATTATAGCAGCTGTATTTACGGCTAGAATAGACAAATGATAATACTGTTTGTTAAATGTCCAAGTTATAAGACCTTTCTTTTAACATCAAGCCCAGCATGTTCCACATGAGGCAGGTCAATAATACATCACTGAATCAGAGGGGGAGTGCTCGGTCACATGCATTTAAAACAGTAAGATTTGAAGTGGCACCCACAAGTTACGTAACAGCATTGGGGTTTTTAACCTTTTAGGAATTTAGAGAAAAAGACTGCTCAGTTTTAATACAAAAGCACTATGTGACTATTACAACGCAAACACTTACGAGGGGTGACATTCAGCTCAACAGAACATTCATCCGTGCCAACTCTGTTTGAGGCCACACAGCTGTATGTACCAGAATACTCTCGAGAGGCGTTTTTCAGAAGAAGTTCCCCTGTATTTTTATCTACAAACAATAGAAGGTAGAGGCTTACCATTTTCCTAAATATAATTATATATTTAACATCACAGAATTATTAAACCATCATATACATGAAACCTTAACTTAAAAATGCTAGTCAAAAAACATTCAGATTAAAACAGTTCTACCATCCTGTAAAATGCTATTGTTTATAAAAGTCTTACCCTGTTAGAAATGTATTCCACAGCATTTGACTTACTCTATCTGCTGAACATGTTAGGTAGTAGATTCTTCAGAACACACTCAGTGTCCCACAAACTGCATTCACAGCCCAAAACTAACACGGCTTTAGTGAGTTACAAGTCACGCTTGCACAATTTCCCACTCATTCTTGTCCAGCACTGATATTGCCAATGGCTCTTTTTGTTACCACGAGCCAAATATGGGATGTGGAGAAAAAGGGAACATAACAACAGTAGCCTAAAGTCTTGAGTGGTACAGAGAAGGACATTAATGATCAACTGATTCACTGTCAAAACAAGAAATAGGAGACATCAAATAGGAGACCAGGAGTCAAGTTCAAAATTAAGAACAGTATTAGGTTCTTCTTTTGACTGATTTTTAAGGATCTGTGTTTTAAGATATTACATACTCTAATAGAGTGCAGAAGCTTACAAAAAAATGGAGATTTTTTGCATGTTTTAAATCAAATTGAAGCCACATCTGAATTCCGTACTGTCGACTTAAGTACAAAAGCAAAACCATAAGAAAGGAGAGCTCACAACATCTGGGCACAAGTTAACATCACACTGCAGCCTAACAGTAAGAATCTCAACTTAAAGCTTGAAACATTTTTCAAGCACAAATTAAAAACCAGAATCAACTCCAGCTTGTTTCAAAGTCAGTTTTGTTAGAGGGCAGAAGCGACATTTAATCTTGACTCCTCTATAGTAATACCAACCCAGATGCTTACAAGTCAGGATAAGCCAAAAATACTATTGCAATCTTTTTAAGTATTTCAGAGTAATAAATGAAGTTTGACAGTACTCAGCACGGAAGTGGCAGGAAGATGCTGTGTGCCAGATACTCTCCTCCAGTCATACGACAAAAGTGGGGATCCTTCTTGTGACACACATTTCAAGGTAACGTCTTTTCCGATCTCCTGCGATCCTTCAATGGAACATTTAGTCCGTGCTGGCTTTACTAACAAACAAAATATCACTGAATTAATAATAGTCACAATCAGAATGTTTACTAGGTGTATTCTAGTAGCCAGTCCATTTCGTGAAAGATAAAGTTTGTGCCACAAACCATCTTAACGCACAGAAAGATTTTTCTATGAAATACAGGTCAGGTGCAGAAATTCTAAAAATGCTTGTTATTCTAAATATAATTCCCTTCATTTCCCAGAACAAAGTTATGCCCATCCCTCCCAAGGCCTCGATAATGACCATAATCACTACAGATTCAGTACAACACTGCCCAACTAGAGCTTTCAGTTCAGATACTGAAAATAGGGTGAAACAAGCACATAAAAAACATCACTGAAAAATTAAGAAAAGAAATTATCTTACCAAGTACAGTCAACTGTATTTTTTTGCTTTGAACTCCAGGAGCCTTCTTCACTTTGCACTGATATGTGCCAGTGTCTGCTGCCTTTAAATTCAGGATATCCAGTGAACCATCACCAGATTTGGGATCAAGATTACTAAAGTGCATTCGCCTAGTCGTAGCAGCATAATATTGATCATAAACCCTGTCCACAGAATACATAATTATCTATAAAAAAAAAAGAAATATGATTCAGAAATCTACTTAGTGTGCAAACAATTAAAATAATTTAGTCTCTTTGAATTCTCAAGTTTCTTTCTGTAGTTTTAACCCCAGTAAGAAAACAGAGTTAAATATATCCATCTTTGAAATATCACCACACTCAGCATTAGAGCAAACATGCCAATAGAACACCTGAACAAGTACCAATATGTCAGCACTGACTTCTGACTGAAAGAAAACTGTTTAGAATTGCTCCAATTAAATTCTGCAAAACCTGCCTACTAATACGAATCATCTTACTTATAAGGCTTTCACAGACAGGAAAGCACTAATAAATAAAAGAGGTAATATGTTTAAAATTAAGTCCTCATGAATATGTTTTTAACAAGGAAGATAATGCAGGTACAAAAGCAAAGTTTGCTTTTTGGAACTGAAGTGTATTTAATTTGGGAGCTCTTCATTAGAAGGCAAGTTTATAGTGAAAAATGTCTTGACATATCATCCTTAATCTGGTATTTCAAAACTTCCACTAGATCTCTTGTGACTAGAGCTTCAAAGCAATTTAAGATCACAAGCATACCCAACCTAAAAAGGTGGAAATTTAAAAAGTCAGTAACAAAACTCATACATTGGCCTACTCAAACAACTGAATTAACAATGTGCAAAAAGTCTCTACTTACTATTAGCTCCCTCTTTTGATTATCTGCTGGTATCAATACCCACTCAATATCTAGTGGGCCTTCATCTTCTTCTGAGAGTTCAAAAGTACATGGCAACGTAACTTTCTCTCCTTGTGCTTTTTCAAACATTGACTGGTCAACTGAAGTTATAGTTAGGCTTCTTGTCAGACCTATAAAAATATATTTTTATGTTTTGAAAACAAGTCACACACCGTTGTTCACTGTAAGTGCTCACACTTTTCCTGTACAGAAATGACACCATCAGTCAGACTTGTCACCGCGGAAGAGAGCCTGTGCAGACCCTGTCACCCAACACAGTGCAGAGTCCTGTGCTGCTCATTTGGAATTACATCCAACAGGCAGCTATATCTTTCAGACTTTTTTTTTTTTTTTTGTACAAGTCACATCCCACACAAACCTAAGCTAAACATTTTCAGCAGCAGGTTTTCAATTCACTATATAATCACCTTAACATTAGTTCCTCACTGTAAAATCAAAGTATGGAACAGCAATGAAGTCTGCCAGGATAGACAGAATTCTTGAGAATCCTGGGTTGGAAGTAAGTTACTTTGACTTGAAAGTACGGAACAGCAACGTAAAATGAAAGCACGGAACAGCAACGTAAAATGAAAGCATGGAACAGCAACGTAAAATGAAAGCATGGAACAGCAACGTAAAATGAAAGCATGGAACAGCAACGTAAAATGAAAGCATGGAACAGCAACGTAAAATGAAAGTACGGTACAGCAGTGAAGTCTGTTAGGATATACAGAATTCCTGAGAAGTCCTGGATTGGAAGTAAGCAACTTTGCCTTGAGTTATAAGGGCTCCTCTATGTACAGGGAGATAGAGGACAAATTAATCTTTTCCAAAAATCTCAATGAGTTTTTTTGCATTTGTTTGTCTTTTCTGCTTGTCTTACTCCTCTAAAAAAGGCTCTGCAATCCTTATCTGCATGCCTCTAGGCAAACAAGCTTCCAAACAACAAATTTTCCTCAATTCAACCCTGAAAAAGAGTCCATATAGTGACACAAAAAGAGCTACTCAAAAGGCTTGAAGCAAGATTCCCCCTATTTCACCACAAACACAGGCTTCCCTTATATCAAGTGTACAGGCTTGCACATCACAGCCAGGACGTGGAAAGCACACCCGTTGCTCATGATGCAAACAGGTTTGGCACTGTTACACCCACTGTCTTGTCCACCTTGCTGGAAACCAAGCTCAAGGTTTTCAGGCATTTTATGTGTGCAGGTTGCTAGACAGACACACAGATGTGACCACAGCCACGAGAGCTGCAAAGCCACCAGAAGAGTGGACAGTGTGAGGAAGATAGACGGATTTGTGCCTTTTACAGATGTAAAGTAACAGCCTCAGGTGAAAAAGTTTAAAATCATTTTACACCGTACTTTAATATTCTAACTTGCACTTCTCCATACAGTAGAGTAATTCCAGACCAGTAGAGGAACTTCCTGCAGCAGATCAATGAATATGGTGAGTTGGAAGGGACCCAACAGATATTCTTCTGCTTTATTAAAATTTTGCTCTCTAGCAAGCCTTTGCATTCTCTTCTTGATGACAAAACAATGGAACCTTTAACAGCTACTTTAAAAAATCCTTTAGAAAGGAATCACTTGACAAACTAAATTCCAGACTACAGCCTGCAAAAAAAGGCCTTTACAGGAGTTGATAACTAACAAACTAGGTAGGATTATTATGTTTCCTACCATTCATGGTATTACTTTTCATAACATTACCTTCATTCTGGGAGAGGGGGGAAGAAAAAAAAAAAAAAAAGAAACACCAACCAAAAAAATCCACATCAACTCAAGGTAAGAAAGACATTTATGGGCAATGTCTCTTACCAACAATATACACCTTTTCAAAGACAACTCTAACGGGTTTGTACCACCTCTTTTTTGACAGTAAACAGATCTTTTAGTAAAAAGATCTGAACAATTAATTCTCAGCTACTAAGTTGAATTAATACTATTCCCTAAATAATAGAAGTCTCCATGAATCATGAATACTAGTCAACTTGTCACAATCCTATCCCCTCATAAAAGATCTTTTCAGATTTCCAAACTAGCCATTCTAAACCTCTGAATAAGCCAAGACAACACTACTACTCCTTCTGTTTATGGGTAGACTTAAAGAACATTCATGTTTCCATAACACACGGTAGCATTTACATTATTAATGTAAATTCCTGAACTGTTTTTTCAGTGAGTTCCATACTCTTCTGTTTCCTTTTCCCCCATGGCCTTACAGATTAGGGAACTGCAATACAGTATTCTCAAGTTCATCTCCAAATTGCATTTCTGCATCTTCAGCATTACTGTATTAAAGAAAAGGGATGTGAACTCAAGTACAGTTTGAGTGACTGATAAGGAAATACATTACAATGTTTCTTACTTCCTTAAAAGCCTCAAATCTGTAACCTGGGAAATTAGAAGCTTTCATTCTGAACTAAATCACTGAAGCAGAGCTGCTGCTCTGTGGTAGCATCTCCAGTCACAGTCACTTTGCCTTCTGAAGTTCCACAACAAAGGACCACAGCACACACATTTGCATACACATTTCTCACAAGAGAACCCGCTGAGAATTTCACAAACAGGACAGTAACTCATGTAAGAACAACACTCTGCTTTTTCACAGCAGATAGTGGGTAATAGAATTCATACTCTAAGGACACCATGACACATCCCTACTACTAAAAAGTCTCAACCCCTCTATTTTCAGGTATCTGCTGAAACACAACATGGCCAACACAAACTGGACCAATGAGTATCCATATGCTGATTTTTTTGACTACTTTTCTAAACACATGAGACTTGTATGATAAATGTTTTATTTATCTCCCTCTTCAGCTGTTACTTGTTCATCTCTTTGACAATTTCAAACAAATATAAAAGGAGAAATAACAGTCCAGTACAACCAGAAGTCCTCCAAGTACTCATTTGTACTGACATAGCTAAGAAGCATAAGATTCTTCAACTATCTCTTGCCTCTTCATTGCCAGACAACTCATGTGAGTATAATTCCAAAGTGGACATTACACAGTTTCATGGCAGAACACTCAGAGAGTGGCAGCTGGGAAGAAAAATTCTGTTAAAAGCTGGGAGTACTACATTTCAAAGACACACTCCTAGGAAACTAGACTCCAGTCATCCCACCTATCACTGCCTGGCAGTTTGGTCCAAGTGCTTTAAAAGCCAGAAATAGCAAATGTTTCAGTTCCTACTACAGCACTCATTTCTCTGATCAAAACATATAAATCAATATAGTACCCATGCGCCAAGTAAAAGTAGAACCCAACAGACACAAGAGCCTTGCCCAAAATAGAAGACTGTCATAAAAATATTTTTAAAGTTTTGATTTTTGATACTTTTGAAGTCCAAGTAGTATTTTCATGCACAAGGACTGCAAGCAGACATATCAATGAAAGCTAAAACACACAATCCTCAGGGTAACACCCAACAATCATTCCTGCATGTGATGCTTCCATCACACACTAGCTGCTAAGAGAGGTACTCAAACATTAGCCTGAGCCCTCTTATTACCAGCTTCTCCATAAATCTAAATTCCTTTCTTACTGCACATCTCCCAACACCTCTTTTTCATGATACTAGTATTCCATGGTCTTTTTCTTACACTAAGGCTGCAAACACAATGCCTTTTTCCACCTTTTTTTTTTTTGGTCAGTATGCAGAAGCAGCGAGCATCTCAAGGTACTTGGGCTTGGACTGAGCATTAGAAACGCAAGGGAGGGGCAGGTAATACTAGTTGGGGATTCCCTTCTGCGGGGAAGACACACATCTGCTGCCAGATATGCTGGAGAAGGAGGTTTGGCCACGTTCGACATTGTCAGAGATTGCTCCAACCCATATTAGCATCACCACTAGTGCCTTTTTCTTTTCTTTTTTGTTCTTTTCACACTTAATTATTACCTGCTATTAACAGAGACCTGGAGCAAATCAAGCGTGACTAAAGACTCCAGGAGCAAAGGAGGACATGGGATCCCGGGTGATGCTTACTCTCCTTGCTCTTTTCCTGTGAGGGGCAAAAGGCTTGTAGAGACACGTCCTTTAAGTTAAGAACTCAATACACGATTGGCACGGCAAAGAAGCACTTTAACTTTTATGGCCACAAGTATCCCTGAGAAACAGGGCTGCCAAGTTAGAGAGGGGATCCACTCGAGGAAGCGGGTGATGAACAACCTCATCAGAGCTGGTGACGAGCACTGTAAATAAGAGACCTCCCAGGGAATGTTAATTGAACTTTGCAGTCAGGGACGGAATAGAGATTGAGCCATGGGAAGTACCTGGGCCAGGCTGGCTGAAGGAAGAGAGACCTTGGTGAGGATGAAGCATGTTAAAGGGGAAGCCACCTACAGCACCTGTACACAGAACTGACACCAGTGAGGCGTGCGGGACAGCTTGCAGGACTGGCCCTTTGTCATGAATGGAGACAAGCTTTTTAACAAAGCCAGGAAGTGAAGAACAGCAGGTGACCTGCCCTCTACCTGCAGGAGCAGCTGGAACACAAAAAGCTGCTCTACAGGACAGACAACAGGCTGGCTAAGAGCTTCTGGGTCAGGGTTAAAGGAAAGGACCCTATGGACAACATCACAGTCAAAGTTTGTTACAAATCACCTCCTTGGGGCAAGAAAACTGATTAAAACTATTTCAGCAGTTCCTAAAAGTTTCTAAAAATGACAGAGACTGGTTACTATTTCACCTCTGTGACACCTACTAGAAGGGTAACACAGCCAGAGACAAAATCTAAGAGGTTTCGGAAAGATTTCAGCACTAAATGAGTCAATCCCCACTTGATACTTTATTTAAATTGCTTTCAAGGAAAAACCAGAACTTGCTGGGGATGGTATCAACAGCAGCCTGGACCATGAAATCCTGAAGTTTAAAATCCTGAAAGGAGGAAGGCAAATCCAGCACAGACCCTGCACTTCATATGGGCAGACTGACTTACCCAGTAGCCGGAGTTCTGGGGGTATCCAGTTCTAAAAAGCAAAGAGCTCAAGAAAACTGGGGCGGGGGAGGGGGCATGGTATTTAGGGATAATTGCTAACCACACAAGGAGTACATCCCAAAATCCAGCAAGACAAACAGATCAATCAGCAGCTCGGCCTAAGGAGGAAGAAGAGAGAACAGCCTACCAGGGGAAGAATACACAAATATTGCCCAGGCATGCAGCACCCCCGCCAGGGAAGTCAAAACACAACCAAAGCTGAAAGCAGCATGGGACTCCAGTGCCACGCGAAAACCTTCTACTATTACATGAGCAGTAAAGAATCAGAGAGAAAAATAGGACAGGCGATAGCTGATACAGAGAAGACCAAAGTACTTAGTGTTGATGCTGCTTGGAGCAGAAGGTTGGACATGACCTCAGTCACATCCAACACAAACAATTCTGCAACCTACATGAAGCCAAAACACACAGTGACAAGATGACACTTTCTCCATTTTTCCTAAGATTTAACTCTTCAGTTTCCACTCACATCAGGAGATCCCATTTATTTCATTCCCCTAGTATGCTCCTCAAAACATGAGTGGATCTGCTGTGGTACCCAACTGCTAGTACACGATAGGCAATAATCATTTTATCATAAGCTGAAGGAAGGTTTGTATTTGTTTTGGTTAGCATGGTCTAATGGATAAAATTTCAGACCCTTTTCAGACACCTTTTCGGTTTTAGACACAGATAAGTGACTCAAGTAATTTATTCCACTTATTTGAATATGCTTAGCATTAAAACATCTAATTTCTAACTCCAGCAAATAAATCATTGCAAAGTGTAGACTCAGAAGCACACAACAAGCTCTCAAGAAAACCCCTGAAAGTCAACTTTGAAGTGCACCTGATCCAAATGACTGTATATTGTTTTCAAAGTATTTTGCAAGGAGAACATGTGCCATACTCAGCTGTGACAAACAAAACAATGAATATTCATGACCGGATGAGATGAGACAAGCACCCTTCCCTTGATGAAGAATAATAAGTATTATCCCTTACAAAAGTTTGTGTTAGAAGAAGTAAGAGGCCAATACACTATTTGTATCCTGAACATTCAGATTTAAGTCTCTTAAGGTGGAATAAAATACTCTTTTTCTGGGGAACTGACCCTAAAGAGCATTGCAAACTATATCTATGTATGTAGAATTGAACAAGTTCTTCATATGATTTCTGAAGGGGTGCAAAGCTGTAGACAATCTTTAGAAAAACTCTATCCTTCTGAATATCTGAACTTACCTATATCTTTAAGTATCACTCAAGTAGAACACAGTTTAGCAAACTAAATTATTATTAAGAATAATCTAGAGAAAATAAAATGTTTCATGGAATCTGATAGAAGCTTTTTTCTAGTAAAAAAGAATCTCCAAAACAGAAAGCAGACAAAATTAAAATGGAGCAAAGCTTTCTTCATTCCAACACAGACATAAGCAGAGCTGTGATATATACAATAAATAACAGAAATCAAAGTATTAGATTAATTACTTATGTATTTGATATTTTCTTATTTAATGGGGACACTATGAAATTCTGCATTGCTGGCTCACACAAATATAAGTGTGCATCTAAATTTGGCATGAATGTTTCTGGCATCAGATAGGGCTGTGCCACAGAAGGGTTATGTAACCCAGCAGACAGAGTCTCTCCCTAGATGAGGAACAGGACAGTTTCTACACAGAGTAAGAGCCGAGTTCAGAGACGCTGCTGTACTTAGTGTGATCCACCTGCAACTGCATTTTCAGAGTACTTTACTACCACGCTTTCCAAAACATGATTCCAAACAAGCAGAGGCTCTAAATATATAAATGTTTTTTTCCACAGAATGTGTCCTTAAGCAGCAAGTAATGACCACAACCAGAAATTAGTGCTTTGAGAGCCACAAGCTATAAAATTCACTTAAGAGACACTTCAGCTTAGATTTTTCTTTCAAATGCAGATTAGAGACCTACATGTGATCAAAGGTCTTCAACGGGCAGATTTCAGTCTCAAAAACTACCTCCCCAACATCCCCATTTTACTTCGGTACATGCCTCTTCTCGACGGTTCATCTCCTACTTTTCTCAGCTAGCTGTAATGACTTTACAGAACAAAGCTGCCCAAATCTCCCCTTTCCCACCTTTACTGGGACAGAAGTTGTACAACATCTTATTTCATTCAAAGCTGCACTTCTGAACTCAGGCCTGTAGGAGTGAGTGAGCCAAGTTTACACTCTTAGCAAGCAGGGAGTGCGCAGGGAGGAAGGTAAACACGGAGGAATGCCTGGCTGAGGAGATTTCCCGGTGTTTACTGGCCCAATCCAACACAGACACAAGTCTCCAAGGCTGAAATCCCCACAAGCAGCCACCAGCCCACAATCAGCTCCTGCTTCCTCACAATACCAAACATCAGCATCCTCAGCAGCCAAAGGCAATGCCTGCAAGGCAGGGTCCTGCTGATCAAGTAACAGGATTAAAAAGCTGCCTTCACAAAGGAATAAAGGGAAACAAATATTTGCCATTACTTATTTCAGTGGCTTTTGCAGCATCCAGAAGCTGAGTCACATCTGCACAGTTGAGATGGCCACAAAGCTGCAGTTATGCTGTTTTGCCACAGTTTATCACAAGTGAAAAACAGAACCACATCCTAAATTTATCAGTGAGACCCCTCCCAAAAAGGTGAAAAAACCCGAAACAAACAAACAAGCAAACCTTAAAAAAAAAAAAAAAAGCTCAGCTTCAGATTTGGATTCTCAGTTTCTACTTTTTACCTCCAAGAGCAGAAGGACCCAGCACAGTTACAGTTTTCAGAAGCTTGGGCCAAAACACTATGAAGCTTTGCTGAATCTAACTCTTCACACGTCATAAGCTCTGCATCACAAAGAACAGTCCCTAAACAGTATCCTTTAACTTAGAAAACATTAAAGGAATAATGTCAATAAAAAAGAAGTTCAATAGAGGGATTAAAAAAAATTAATAGTATTCCCTTTAGAAAGCAAATTCAACAGATTTGGGGATTTTTGATGTGAGAATGAAACTCAAAAATATTTCATGACAGATTCCAAAACACATATGAGCTCAATACACATCCTATTAATTTAGCCAGGTATCTAGTTATCAAAGAATACTCAGGCTTCACAGTAACCTCAATGGAGGTGAAACAAGCAAGAGATGAAGGACAGGAACAAGCAAGCAATTGGTCAGGAACTAACAAAAGGTAATAATGCAACAGTAAATAAAACAAAAGAAGAAAAAGTCACACAGAATTATTGCATCTGAATCTATGTATCTAAAGAGGTTTGGTTTTAGTACATTCTAATTTTAGAACTCCACAAAGAATTCAGTTTTAAGGATAATCCCATGCTGATAAAGGCAAATCACAAAGCTTTTCCTGACAAAGAAAGCACTGTCCTGCTAATATCAAGTGTTAAATAGTTACTGTTTAACATGCTCCACAGACCACATTTTTTCCATGCTTCACACCCTCAGTGTTATCATACAATGCAGTGATACAAATTTCAGAGATAAGCACAGTTCACTGTGGTGGTAAAAACACCCAAAAAATATTTCAGCAAAAGGAACAAGCCTACTTAAACCCGACATTTCCAGGGCTAGTGACATTAACGTACCAAGTACTTTTCTACTTAAACCTCCAAAAGGCCCAATGCAAAAAGATTAGAGAGAAGATAAAAACTTGCTTTTCTACACTAGCCTAAGTCCACTAGGCAGAACACTGGTTAATCCACAAAACCAGTAAAATTAAGACAAAAGATGTTCACACTTGCATTTCAGACCTCCCAGGTCAGTGCTCTCTAAACTGGAGTCACAGATCTCAGTGAAACTCTCCCACTGCGCAGAAAAGACAGAGCTTATGGAGCCAGAGAAAGCAAAGACAGCCCAGGAATAAAAGCATTCACCTAGGAGAGATTTGGCTCCACACTGTCTCCTCCTTCCTAGTTCATTTAGTCCCAGACCAAATATCAAAACAGTTCACAAAACTAAATCCATACCACAATTTTTGTAGAAAAGAGCTAGAGTTTTATACACTTAATGTTAGTAGGGGCAAGATTTTAAAACCCTCTCTTGCACATTTCATCTCAGCTACCACACCAATAGCTCAGAGGCTGAGTGGCCAAACTCCCAGTTTTCGGAACACTTTTTCCACAGATGGTGCAGATAAAAGACCTATATGCATTAAATAAGTTTTTGCCATAAGCTACAACAAGAAGGCTGGTTAAAAGCAGGGCTGTTTAAAACATCCCCCTACATGTAAGAATAAGCCTGGGAAACTTATACCACCTGGGCAGTCAACTCTGCTGGTGGGTCTCAAAACAGTGGGCTTGCATAGCCAAATTTTACTTCTTCTGAGCAGGGTGGGGAGAAGCACCACTTTTCTGAGGCACATTTACTTGAACCCACAAATCCTCTGTCAAATCACAAGGTAAAAAAAAAAAACAAAAAACAAAACGAAAGACAGGAAACTGATTACACACACTTCTTCAAAGACGTTTTAAAAAAACTCTTTCTGTCTGGATGTCTTCAGACAGCATTAAATTAATAAATAGCTCCAATTCGTGTAGTGTAGCATACCCCTTTAAAAGGTACCACACAATTAAGCTACAAGTTACAGACCCTCCCAACTGATTTAAAAAATTCTTAACATTAAGGCTCATATAAACAAAACTACCAATAACCCCAACTCTGCAAATACGTAGCATGAACTTGATTTCACTCCCAACCACAATTCACTGACATCGGCTGAAACAGTTACACAATTATGAAAACGTAAAAATCACAGGCTAAAACTTTAATTAATTTTTTTTTTATTTACCCACAACTTCGTTTTTTCCTCAACACACCCTTCACCTTCACATTCTCTCCAACATCCCTTCCTTGTCACAACTGTCCTTGTGCTCCCTACTTGTTCAGCACATTCTTGGAGCTTTTGGGTTGCTAAACCCAAAGCCAGCAGCCCGTATCCTAGCAACTGCTGGCTGATGACCTTCCTGAGAGGGACGTGCTTATCAAGTGGAGAGAGGGGACATTCAGATCTCCTGACTGAAGGGAGGGATAAGCTTTCGGGAGGCAACCGAAAGGGGGAGGGGATAGTGTAACACAGACTGGGATTACGATTCGTTTTAAGCAGAGCAGTGGTGTTCAGCCCAGTATCTACAGAGGATCACAACAGTTCCAAGTTTTCTGTGGTATCAGCTGGATGGACTTTGGCAGCAGCTGCATGAGGCTGCTCTGACACAAGGGAGGGGAGAAGGAATCCAGTGCCACCGCTGGAAGGGGCAGCAACCACAGCAGACACGAAGCCACACCAGATGTAACCGCATCACCCCTGCAATGGGGGCAGGTGTAATGTGATGCTGTACCGTCAAAGCCTTTAAGGAAACATCCAGAAACAGTACTGGGAAGTGTAAAATGAAATGAAGGCCAACCACTACAAACCACGGTGTTCAGTGAACACAGAAAAAGGAGCAGAAATCCTGGCATGACTTACTCACATAGAATCGTGCTCCTCCTCTACCAAGTCTACAGCAACTGCACAGGTTGTTTTGCCTTGAGCCCTGCAAGCCACTTTCCCATTACAGACGGATATTGGAGGCTTACACAGTCACTAGGCAATCAAGCCACATGATTCGATCTTTTTCCTGCCAATTTGATGGCATTTAAAAGGGAGCTGAATGAAGCAGCTCGCTGGCAGTGTGACTGCATTGGGCACATCTGTCAGTCAATGCATCAGGGAGTTCACTACAATCCAACACTTAACTGAGCAGCCATATTATTTTCACTTGAGTAAAGAGGCTTTGGCTCTTCCGAGCTACTGAACAAGCAATGCCTTTTTCCCTGTACATGTAAGTTTTGAGTTAAGATTGACAACTATTTGATTCAGTAGCACAGTGATGATTTAGGGTTCTTATCTTGTTGCTGTTTTCTTTAAAATATAAAGGTTTTTTTAAATAAAATCAAAGTTCTGGTAAACTCTAGGAAAATCTGTGGTTATTGCCCTGCTGTTAAACTTGCAAAAGTAATTCCAGTATCGTGCATGCAGGAGTAGAACCTAATTCATGCATGGCAAATCAGCATTTGGTGGTTAATACACTTCATCTGCTGTTTTTTTAAAATATAAAAGTGAAGCATCACAATGACAGAGAAAAATGTCTTGTCTGCCTGTTCTTGTTTCCCCCCGCCCCACACCCACCATGTAACAGACAGAAAGGAATGAGCTCAAAGAATTAGAATAGTCACCCTAATTAGCCACAAAGTTAATTAATAATTTAAAAATTTAGGGAGACTTTAAATATTTATATTTTTATATACAGTTAATGTTTACATGTTTTAAAACAACTGAGATTAAATATTCCTTGTAGCTTATACTGGTAATACATCTAAAACAAAGAACTGAAGATGCAGGATAAGTGAATACAGAAAACTTCCTAATGCAACTGATTCCGCACAAGTTCAAACCGTTGAGAATGTACCAAATCCTCATCCTTCCCTCCAACACACCGAAGAGTTCTCGTTGACTAATCATTTTTTCAGCATATAGGCTTTAGCTGTAGGGCATGAAAAACAAATCTGTTAAAAAATGTAGCAGCAAGTGCAACTACAAAACTTGCAGCTATCAAGTACTTCAGATGCTTCTTGACAGCAGCTAAAGGACATCAGCATACCAGTGAATAGCGACAGTGCAAAACCAAAAGCTCCAAATCTTGCCTCTTTTTCACGCTTTGAACACAACACAGTAAGTAGGTGACATTTAAATAGATTAATAAATAAACAATAGCAATAATATATTCCACCCATGTGCATTTGAGGTTCGAGCTGACACCTCTCTGCTATAATTCAGACTTGAGCTCACTGAGTCAGATTAGGAAAAGGAACAGGCAGAAAACAGACCTCACAAAAATTTATTCTTTTTATAACTTTTAAACTCCCTGAACTAGCTCACCATGGAGCCAGATGAATGCCAGGTACAACTTCAAATGAGATGCAAAAATAATCTTTGAGGTGACATCTAGACATTTGACTGATTGCCTGATTTAGCCATGCAGTCTTACTCCTTAACTAAGCTCTCTCCAGGCCAAGGTTTTACAGATATTTCCCTACTCTGGGAAAATACTGATCAAACTGAACCGGTTTTCCTCCTAATGCTCTTCTGCCATCCTTCCTGTCACCCACTCCTTTCTGCCCTCTACTAGGACAAATTGGTGGCAAAACACTTTCTTGTTTCAAATCATGTGATCTAACCAGTTAAAAAATTAAAGTTTTCAGCAACTGAGACCCATTTACAACTGCAGTAAAGGAAAGCACCAGCTAGGATGCGGGGGCTGCTTATATTGCAGCTGCTACTGAAAAAGGTTTACACAGAACTGTGACTTCCCTTTCCACGTACTCCCGTGGCAACTGGCTGAAGTCGCTTTTCTCTGAGCCATCCCCAGAAAGCTGTGAAGAAGTAAAGGAGGAATTCCCTAAAAAGGAAGGGGGAAAAAGAAATAAACAGAAAAAAATAAAGTGTGACTAAATTGTTGTAGTAGAGGGGGTGAGGACACATACATTCTTCCATGCCAGTGAGCCACATAGTTGTTAAAATTTTTCCAAATTTATAATGTTTCACACACTATCCAAAAGTTTCAAGAAATCAACCAGAAGTCGCAACAAGACCTAAAATGATCCCTGTCATTAGAAGCTTACGAAAGCATGCAAGCAACAATTGATTAAATTGGAAGTATGTTGAAACAATACTGGCCCCAGAAACAAGCTTCCTAGTCTGCACAAATCTCTGCAGGCACTGTGGCAAAGGAGTTTTAATACACTCCAATACTGAGACAGATTTGAAGATATTCAAGATTACTTTCTTGAAGTGTGAATGGAATCAGTAGCAAGGCATACATGTGCTCATATAAAAACACGAGTACGTGTACTTTTTGTAAAGCAGCAATAAACTAAACCAGATATTCAGGAGGGGTGGTTTCAGCTGTCTGTTAAGTGTGCTTGGCTGTGGAAGAGACAACAACTGGAAGTGAAGACAGAGGCAGCTGAAGTTTGATGCAACACAGGGGGGCAGTCAGAGGAGACCAAAGCAACGAGCTATAATAATCTCTGCAGCAGCATTCCCAACACATAAAATTCCTTCTGGGAAACACAGATTTGCCAAGGCAAAATCACTAATTCAAATGTCCCGGTCGATGTCACAGCAGTTGACTGACAGTTGATTAAGTAATTTCTGGTTAAAGACTTTCATACTTCTTACAACTCGAAGACCCAGGAAACGAGTTCTGAATTGCAGGTAACTTCTCATGTCAATGGACACTTTAGAATAACTTGAACCTTGCATCTCGTTACAATTACTGCCAACAGATGAAGTGTACCAGGTTTAGCAATTAAAAGACTGGGATAGGAATGATCATTAAACTCCTGTGGTAATCACACTTTATAATTTAAGCTTCTGCAAGATCCTATTGCATGCATAAAAACATGAACAGGCTTAAGTTCCTTAGTATACTTATTTGGTGAAGTGTATTAACCAACAAATGCTGACTTGCCATGCATGCATTAGGTCCTACTCCTGCATGCATGATGCTGGGATTACTTTTGCAAGTTTAACAGCAGGGCAATAACCACAGATTTTCCTAGAGTTTACCAGAACTTGGATTTTAGTCAAAAGCTCACAATTCTAATAAAGCATCACACACCGCAGAATTTCAACAGAGCACAAAACTGCCAACTATTACCATTGCAAACAAAAACCCAAAATGCATATAAAAACCCACTATGGGAGCAGCAAGAGAAGATGCCACTACAGACTAAAGAAATTCCTGCCAAATTATTTACCTTAACACTCTACTCAAACTCATCCTCATCTGGGGCATTTATATGCACAGAATTACTGTTTTGTAAAACCTTCTTCCAAAGGTTAAATGGGTCACTATGCACATAGTCTCTTTATCTTTGTATAGGTATAATCTGGCTATGTTAACATTTCAATCATTGAAAATTTGTGTTTTGATGTTACATATTTTCAGAAGTATAAAAGCTGTAAATTATCATCGTATTTGTTTAATTGGGATCACAAGTTCAGCACCCATCGCTATTCTGAGTCACCTAAAACCCTACACGAATTTGAATTTGCACCAAATGGAATGAGATTATTTCCCCACCACTGTTTAACCAGGGAGACAGTGCCACACCACATGATGTCAGGATCACAGAACACAGCTGGGTGAAGAAGGAAGCGGGGACGTTCAGACTGACAATGTTTCTCTTGCCACCTCACCCTTCCGTGTGACAGCCCAGCGTTCCTGGGGACCGCTGGGCATCTCCCTGCCCGTGGGTAGTGTGAATGAATTCTTTCTTTTGCTCTGCTTGCGTGCAGGGATTTTGCTTTCCCCATTAAACTGTCTTCATCTCCACCCACACGTTTTCTCACTTCTACCCTTCCAATTCTCTCCCTCATCTCAACACAAGGGGAACAAGTGACCATGTAGGTGGTCCTTAATTTCTTACTACGGTTAAACCACAACCACCACAAATTCAAGTAACTTCAGCACCTAGGCAATGCTTCACTGACAACAGCTTTCACTCAACTGCACAAAAAATAGCTTCCTCTAAGTTTGGTCCTTATGGAGAACAGCAACTTACTGACATCTGTTCCTTCAGTGAAGGAAATAATGTCTATCTGCAGCACAGACCCAGAAACAGTAACTCAGTCTGATGGGGAAAAACACAAGCTAGCTCAGAGGACACATCAACTCCTATGATACACAGATAATTCAATTATTTTCTTCAGAGGACTGTGAAATACATATTTTAGGGTGCAGTCATTCAAATAACTGTATAAAAGAGAAGTATGTGCGTTTTTATTAGATATATTTCTTTATATACAAAGTCATCCAATTTCACACTGAGGTCTGAAGACACCTGTATCCTCCAGCAGAACTAAAGTGTAAAATTCTGTTCTGGATTGAACAGAATTTTACACTTTCTATCATATTTCCTCATATATTAATTATTCCTATTTTTTAATAATTATAGCCTCTGATAACCTAGCAGTGCAAATGCAGTACATATAATTCTACTCACAACAAGTTCTTTTCACAGTTTTTGTTACATGAAGTGTTTCAATGTAAATTGTGATGATTAACCTTGTCAACTAAATACTAGTAGTAACTCACAGTTCTTACACAGCATCTACCTTGTTTCTAACTCTGTTTCAGGAAACACATTTAATGCAGAACTACCTATTCCCTTTCATTCAAGAGATCAGAGTTCACCGTTCCATTACAGACACAGAATTTTGATCCCATGAGTAATTTCCCAAAACAGCAGTGACTTCAACACAGGCATTAACATTTCAATAGGAAATAAAACCTGACCTCCTGACACAACTGATACACAGTTTAATGTGAACCTGAACCTCCATAGGTGTTTTGTCAGCCTTTATAGTTTTACATAAGTTGGGGTCAACTTCAGTGAAAATTTACTTTTATTTTAGAGATATGCTTAGGAAACACTGATATGACAGCCAAGTTCATCACAGGAACCTAACATCTAGTATTTGAGATGAAAAACATCTGCCTACTTTTTAGCAGCCCAAGCACGTTTGATTTGGTATGTGTGGGTTCTGGGTATGGTTGATTGCTTTTTTTGTTTGAGACGATCTACTCCTTTGTTTTCTTTCATCACGAAAAACAAACGCCTTTAGGTCCATCTAATTCAACTCCTTTCCTCCCACCCTCAAATCCTCTCAGGTTTCCTCCGCAGGGCTCAGTCGTGGCCATCGGGTCGGGACAACCGGGATCCGCGGGCTCTCCGGGAGCCACCCGGCCCCTTCCCCCCGCTCCAAAGCAGCGCCAGCCTGGATGCTGGAGGTGCTACACACGCAGGGCTGGGGTTTGAATTTGAATTTTTTT
>WBMY01001698.1:802750-819222 GCA_013397315.1 Donacobius atricapilla | reverse complement strand
AAAAAAAAAAAAAAAACCCCGCCACAAGGGCTGGTAACTAGCAGCTTGATGGAGAGGAAGGACAGAATGAAGATAACATATCTATGTTGACCATGTGAATTAATTAAGCAAGTTTCCACATTTTTTCTACGATTTTTTTTTTCCTTTTTCTTTCCACATACTCAAAACCGGTTCATTGAGAGCTCAGTGTGCTCTACACGGGGCTCAATACACAGAGAATGAGAGCTGGCCAGACAAAAAACTTCAACAGCCTGCCAAAGCACTCTCATCCTCTAGGAAAACAAATGGAACAGCCTGAAACCAAAGGACTTGAGGCAAATCCTTTCCCCCAGCCCCTTCCCCCGCCCCTGCACACCCAGACACAGCCTCGGGCTGGCAATTCAGCCATTGAAAAGGTGCAATCCGTGGAATAACAATGCCGCTATTTGCCTCTGGCGCTGATAATGAGATGTGAGCCGTTCTGGGAATTCTGATTTCCGACCCGGGAAAACAATGGCATTCCCACCTCAGCGATTCATTAACGAGCTAGCTGATCTAAAAGAAAACCACCGTCTCTGCCGCGCTTTTGTAAACCTACAGGGGCTAAAAATAACCTGCTAAAAACGCAGGGAGTGGCTTCCCCACCACGCGTCACGGCAAACCGGACCGGAATAAGGACGTGAGGGGTAACCCAGCACCTCATTACCACCCGCCAGCTCTGCCCCTCCTCCCCACACCGAGAAAAAGCAGGTTAGGACCCTGGCTGGAGGGTTAAAGGAGCAGCCTTGGTCTGCGATCCTGGGAAACACGCGGGTACCTGCCGCGCCTTGTTTTCCGCGAATTAACGGGGATCACCGTGCTTTCAGCCTGCCACTCAAGGTTTGTCTCTAGCAACACACCCTCGAGCCCCTCGCCGTCGGCGGGAGCAGCTATATTGGCTTTCCCACTCAGGTGCCCCTCCCGCGATCCAGCTAAAATAAGCATCCTCAGGAGAGGGGCTGCTCCTGTCAGCCTCTTCCACGCAGCTGGGCTGTTCGCAGTAACAGGCAGGAACTCCAGGCATTCACTCTTTACAGCATCATCAGCACCAGATAACAGGAGCAGAGCCAGGGTTGTGTTGGGGGTTTTTTGCCTTTTCCCGCCCCTCCCTTTTTTTTTTTTTTCTTTTTTTTTTTTTTTTTTTCTTTTTTTTTCCTAGCGGTACTGCCCAGAACATTAGGGGAAGAGAGAATCAAAACGTTAAAAAGTAAAGAGAGATCGGCGATCAAAATGTACAGGAAGAAAACAAAGAAGAAAGAAAGGACGAGATGCCACAAGGAATTAAAATTATAAAAAAAATTTGCACTTCATTCCTACTGGATGGAGTGTCTCTCTAGAAAGGTTTAGTATACTGCCTACATGCACCCCTGTCTCCCAGCGGAAAACTCCTGCACTGAAACTTACTCCTGTCTCAAAAAATAATTATGAAGTAGTCTTATTAGTTAGATTCATATTTCACAGTGCAATAAACGGATTTAATCCATTTAGGTCACGTATGATCATATAAATGCTGGAAGTAAACGAGGCTGGGTGTGTGTGCCTTGATTTCATTTGCTTGCTTCATCATATGTTGCTGCTTATTTGCTGACTTCGTCTGGGTGGAGTCCTGTGAGAACTGGTTCTTTCACAAACTTCAGTTTTGCTGCTTGTGAAATGTATACAACTCATCATACATATACATTTACATTTACTTTCTAAATATACCCCTATACCCTTTGTTATTCATCCTAACCCGGCAAGAACTTCCTTGATTTGTCAGACTGGTAATGTGATCCTTGTGTCTAATGGCTATTTCTCATGTTTACAAACTTCCCCAGACAATCTTTATGAGTCAGAACCAGGCCTGAAGCACAACCAAGTGCAGTTCCGCTTGGTGCTAGCCCTGCCAGCCAAAGGTTCTGATCGGGACAGAGAAAACACAAAGCAGATCAAGAGGAATGTGGACTTTTATTGGGTGGTGGGGTTATCTATTAAGAGAGTGCTACAGCAGTTTTGCATAAATACATCTTTAATTAAGCGCAGAATCTTACAAGCTTGTTTGCTTCTTGGAACAGTCTTAATGTTGGTAAAAAATGCTGGAGGAGAGATGGCTGCTGGTGGTGTTTGTTTGGTGGCGTTTGCTCCTTGCTTGATGTGGTTTATTGGGTCACTAGACCAACAAGAAACCTTTCTCTCTATTGTCAAAGTAACTTCAGTTACAAAAGGACTTGCTATGAGGGCATGAGCGCTAATGTTTGGGCAGAGATTGCTGAAACGACCAATTAAACTCATCTTTGCTCAAAACCACCTGTTTCATGAGTTCCAGGACCTGGCTAATTCCCACTTATCTCAAGGATGTTCTGATTCAGCTTATATTAGGAAAATATACGAACTTACTGACATTTAGACCTGCCCAGTGTAGCTCCTGTACAATGTCAGAAAAGTGGGAATAAGGTACAACTGAACTTTGGGTGCGAAGAAAAGGAATGTGTCTCACTGAGTTGACAGTACACTTGTTTTGTATATTCAATATATTCATCAGTGGGTAGGAAAGGGATGGAGCACCTCTCCTGTGAGGAAAGGCTGAGAGAATTGGGATTGTTTAGCCTGGAAAAGAGAAGGCTTCAGGGTGACCTGTTTGTGGCCTTCCAGCACCTGAAGGGAGCCCACAAGAAAGATGGAGAGAGACTATTTACAAGGGCCTGGAGTGACAGGACAGGGGGGAATGGCTTCACCCTGACAGAAAATAGGTTTCAATTAGAGAGTAGGAAGCAACGCTTGACTGTGAGGGTGGTGAGGCTCTGAATAGAAAACCTCTTATTTGGAAAACTGCTCCATGAGACTTAACTACTTTTTTAACTTCAGTTAAATGCTTTTGTCATTCATCTATTGAAACAGTTTTACTTCATCCATCAAAACATCTGAGTAATGAATGATTATATTGTCATTGTTTCAGACTTCTTTTTGGATTTGACAAGTCTGATGTTATTTTGTCATTAATTTGTTCATTATTCTGACTAGGATTTCTTGGTTATCTATGATCACCCATATTTCCTCCTCTCATTATGTACTGAAGTAATATTGCAGTATATATGCCCACACTCATGCTTTTGACTCGTTTCATTTCTAGCATCAGCTCCATGATGACTTTCCAATGGAGTTCAGCTGTAGGCCATAATTTGCTATAATAATAATAATCATAATAAATTTCAGGGTCAGAAAGTTAGATGAATGTGGAGTACAGGACTCAATGTTTTGAGTGCTTGACACCAAAGTACAAAGCTAGGAGAGGACGCTTGTGATGGATCTGAAACCTGATATATTATGAAAGAGCAGGAGTGCAAATGAACTTTTTCTATAGGCAGAGAGCATCCATTCCCGGATGTAGGTGTAGGTCCTGGATGTAGGTCTGGCATGAACCAGAAGTGCTGATGCTAATATCTTCTGATTTTCATAGTTTCTTTTGTTTCCCTGTTATTGGAAAGGCTGACGGGGGAAGGCAGTCCTTTGCAACAGCTATGTCTCTGGATAGAGCAGTAAGCGTTGGTGTGGGCTGTTCATGAGAGGGAACAGGTTAAATTAATCATGCTGCAAAATGTGTAACAGTGCAGGAGTCAATGGAGGCACTTTGCATGTACAGCTGTGCTGCTGAGAGCACATCTCTCACCATTATTTATAAATGATGTGGAAGATTCCCCTTCAGCATCTTATTGATTTAATAGCCTATAAACACACACAAATATACATTCTGTTGTTCTCAGCCCATCATCAGAACAAGTTCAAGGACATAAATCCCAGGTATTACCAGCTAGGTTACACTGGTGAATTTATACTACAGCCACTAGTAAACTTTGTTCTGCTTAACTTTGTGCAAGACCAAAGCGCCACTTGAAGAATTCCAGGGCAGAGTCACATAGAAAGTGCCATGGCAGAGCTATGTCCTGGATACCTGAGCACTGCCCATAGCCACCAAACAACAACCAAGCAAAGTCAGACCAGTCTTTAATCCTGCTTGATAGGCACTGGTTTCTAGGCAGCACACACCAGAAAGAGCATCCTGTGCACCTACAGGCCACTCAGGGAGCACCAGAACTAGGGCAACTTGTATTCCTGCATATTTGTTGTATGCATGGCTGACATGGGTGCTTTTCCTGCTGCTGGAGTGTCCTGCCCTTTGTCGCTCTTCTTTGCCATGCAAACTCAAGTGTACTGTAAGGTCTGAGCTCACACAGCAGACTCAGAAGTTAATTATTAGAGTCTCTATATGTTGTAATGACACTTAAACTACATGCTTTGTCTTGGAGACCTTTATATGTATCTGTGAAATTAAACTAGCCTGCATGTCCTGAGAGGAACAGGGAGGACTCACAGGTAGAGATACACAGAAATTTTAGATATAACAATAAAAGGCTTGTTTCTGTAGCCAAACAGCAAAAAATGGGCAATTTAGGTCAGTAAGTCCCTGAATTCAAGTCTCTTTTTATGGTAAAAAGATGCCAAAATCACCAAGCTGTCCCAATGTACACATTGGTGAGGTAAAATGGAGGGAGGGATGTTTCTGGCAATTTGAGAATTTCCCATGACATTGATGCAACAGCAAATAATTTTCATTCTGAAATTACACTAGAATAACGTGGTCAAAAACAGACACACAAATTTGAAAGAACCCCACACAAATACATGTGAAATAATATAAGTTTACATTTTATGCACATACACCTGGTGGATGTCTACATCCACATACAGGTGGATGTATTACTAGGAGTTTCATTCTCTTGTGATTGGTTTGGAGGAGTTAATTTATCTTTGCTTACAGATGGGGTCTTGATTCTCAAATTAAAATCAAGGGAAATGCAAAATATTTTAGTATAATTCAGTTTATCAAATATTTTGCAAAATATTTCACTTCAAAACTATTCTTATAGATGATTCTATCTCATGATTAAAACAGTGCATCTCTTTTCAGGCTTTTTTTACAATAATAGAATTTTAAAGGGTAAGGATTATGTTAGTTCAGCTGTTAATATTAAAATTTTAGAGTCTGTATTTCTAAACATAGGAGGGTTTTAATGGAGGTCAGAAACAGGAATTGACAAACTGGAACTATCAGTAAGTAAACTGAGTTTGAGAATCTAGTTTATAAGGTCTTGGAATAGTCACAGAAGAGATGGCAAATGTGGATGACAAATGCAGTCCTAATCCACAATTCTTGAAAAAATTCCCAGAAATGGTCTTTGATTGCTTGTTCAGCAGCAATTATTTGCTGCTGACTAGGTCAAGGTCTGTTTTGCAAACAACTTCTCCCCACCCCATACCCAGTGAAGTGAGGGAGGAACAGCAGGAATAAGGGATATCAACTGATCCTAGAAAGTCAGCCTCCCAAACCAGCTGCAGCAGTACTAATGCTATGTTTATTTTATTATGTCATAGGTCTCAGAAGCTGTCACAAAATTACTCTGAACTGATTGTTTCCATAAATAAATCAAACTTTGCTAGTTGCAGCACAGAGGCAGAAAAGCCTGAGATTTGAGAAGGCAAATTTCATTTACACAAGTTTAAAAAAAAGAAAGCCACAGTGTGGATATAAAACGTAACTACAGATGGCCATTAGGGAAGAATGTGGTGATACTTCTGGTTTCTAAAAGCAGATGAGGCTTTGTGGTAGGTTTGACATCAGGCTAAACTGTATCATTTTTGAAGAATGTGGTGCTGTGGTTGCATAGAAATAGCATTTTAGTTCTTGAGGATCCTCACCCAGGGTGGCACAGTTGACTAATAGCTGAATAAAATTCCTGAATAGAAGTTTTAGTCCTCAGATTTCAGGTTTAGATGCCTGACGATGCTGCCTGAGAGTGTTTGTCACATATGTCTCTCCTCAGCTCTGTTTTAGCAGTTAGTATTTATGCAAAGATACAACTTTTTAAATACGAAATCTCAGCGTATACACATGAATGGTTGCCAAAATGAACTCGGCACAATTCTGCTGCTGTCAATTGCATTATCTGGATCTTTTCCCTTAGCCTGTACCCTTTGGCACACTCTGCACAGGCTTCTAACAGAAGACTATTAAATGTAATTAATAAGAGCCTGCTAGCAAATCTATTCAGCTGTAAAATACTGGAAAATAATTCAGTTCATTTACAAAAGGGTGTGATTGTAAATTGAGAATTTGGAGTCAAAGTCCCATCTGGGAATTTAAAATCATATACTCCATTTATTTTTTCACTACTCCTATTTTTTGTTGTCCACAGTAAGAATTGGTCCATTGCTAAAGGCAGATAGCAGATGGTAAACCTCCGCTGCCATATGACTCTGCTATTATTCCATTCCTCTGCATACCTAATCTAATAAATTGAGTGTAATTGACTGTAAGTGTTCACCCTACATGTGAACACATCCCAGTATGTTACAGCTTTAACAGGAAGACTGACCAGACTCCTGGAGCTGATGCTGCTCCTCCCATGTTTATTTATTTACACATCTAGAATAGCCAGGATCGTTTACATGAGAGGTTCAATGGGGAAAATAAGCTTCTCAGAGCACTGGCAAGACCCCACTTCCATCAGCTCTTCCAAATTAAACAATTTATCAGATATCCCCAGTTCTTGGGTCAAAAAACACGACAAGCAGTAAACAAACTGTATAATCAAAAAATATCTTTGGATTAATTTGTGCAATTTATATAATTTTATTGGGACGCAGCAGAACTCTGTGATATCACTTTGTTGACTGTCCAAGAGGGGTAAAGTGTGTTCTTAGAGTGCAGGAGCCAAGGAGCATATGGATCTGAGAACCACCTTCCATCCTTTAATGCTGCTCTGCACAGAGGGCTGCTAGGCCATAGTTCCCAAAGCTAGCATGCCTCTTTGGAGAGCTTGTAGCCGCACAAGAATTTATTCATTACTCAACTTTCAATTATATAACCAAAGCATTTCTGCATGTGCTCTGTTTAGTGACTAGTTCATCATACAAAAGCAGTCTGACATCACATGGTCCACTCTCAGAGGTGTGATTTCTGCCATGCTAACCAGTATTAGGTTACCTTCGGGCAATCCTACTCCTTTCTCCCCCACTTCCTGCTCCAGAGGTGATTCATCTTTGTTGACATTAGCGAATTTCTGTCATTCCTGCGTTATCTCGCTGTGATTCTCCACTTAGAGGTCCGCAATTTTCAACTTGAAACATAATTATCCAAATACTTCCTTGGTTTTGAAGTTTTAATTTTACTTCCTTCTTCAGCACTGCCTTGCTGGCTTTCAAAAGAGGTTAATTTGCATGGTTTGCAACCTTTAAATCTGTTCCCCATGCAGGAAAACATGTAGGCCTATGTTTAGTTTTAAGCTCAAATTTGAATCCTAGTGCTTTTAGTGAAATTCAAGTACATGCTGAAGTGCATTTCTGAGTGAGGGCACTTTCCTCAACCAAAACTCATCTTTCTCGGGGTCAAAGTGCAACATTCACGTGAGCCCTAAGGAACAGTGCTGTGTTCCAGGCTGATCATCAGCTGTATCCCAACCAGCACTGATTCTCTTTGCAGTCCTCATGTATTTGAGCAGTTTAGAACTCATTGTTTAATTCTCCTGCAGGCCTAGTTTATGGTGCTATTTTGTTAGGGTTTGTGTTAATGTAAAACCCATCCTTGTATTCTCACAGCTGCAGCACCATTATTAAAGTACTCTGAATCATTTCCCTTTCAGCTCAAATTCATAACTGAATCATCATGGCTTAGCAAGTTACTGTGGACCAAGTGAGCCATGAAAACCACCCACATGAATGCTTTTAGTCCATGGTAAAGCTGAAGTGATATGATTTGTAGCTTTAAACACAAAACATTGCATTTGCTGCAATCAGACCAGAGTCACTTATCTAACAATGGAATGTGGGTATGGTACTCTTTTTGTTCTAGAAAAATACAAATATCAATATAATTATAAGTGATAACATCCCAGTTATAGTGTATTTACTATAATATATATTTAGAACATTTAATTATAGCATAATTAAACCAGCATGTATTTCCTATCTGAATTCACAACTAGTATAAAAAATGTTAATACCAGAATTGTTATTTTCAGAGCAAAGATGAAATGCTACCTCACTGTATTTTCACTTGAAAGTGCAGTCAGTCTAAAAGCTTTTCCTTAGTAGTGTTATTCCAGTGTTTAAAATTTGTAAATGAAAACCAGTTTACTAAAAAACTAGTGGAGAAGAGTGCTGTTATAGGCAAAAGCTGTCATGGTGAAGTTTAGTTAAGGTTGTTTACAATTACCCTCTAAATTCCTGATTATTGTTTTTTCTCACTTTATCGAATGTAAATTATCAAAGCTCTGATTTTTCCATTTCTAATTTTTCCATGTTGCATGTATACCTCAAGTTGAATTACAAGAAAATTAATAAAAAACAAATTGATAAATACATTGACGAATGTATTGACAAATACAGCTGTCCTGAGAACAATATCAGAAGAAAATAAACTTTATTTTTTTTTAATGTAAGAACATAATGTATTTGTTGAAAAGTCCTGTTTTGTTTTGTTTTGTTTTTCCCGGACAGCTGAATACTCTCTTCATCTCTCCCACCTCTCAACCCATAGCTCTGCAGTGGGACCTGTGGGCCTGGGATTTTATTTAAAGGGTTTTGCCTTGGCACTACTTTTCTCCTCCAGCAGTTTGCAGACATTTCTATTGTAGATTTGGCTGTCCCTGCTCTGGTGGTGGCACAAGCCCAGCCCTGGAATATTCTGTATTTGCTTATTATTTGGGAGCCTGCCAGTGTGTTTCTCTGGCATGCAAGCTGCACAAGCAAAACCAGAGTGCAGCTTTATGAAATTGAGTTAATTAAATCGCATGCATTTAATCCAAGTTTATTAGCAGTGAGGGGGCACTTTTCGAGCCCATGGACTCTTTTTTTGTTGAATTGCAGAGAGCTGTTGTATCAATGGCAATAGAATTTTGTGGAATGTTTATACATGTTGAATTCAGTGTGTTTTATACAGGTCACTACCAGCACACAGTTGGCCTAGAAAACAGAAGTCACCAACAGCCACCTCTGTCATATTGAACACACTGACTTTTTTTTAAGTTATCACAAACAGATAAAGTATAACTTCTTCTCTTCTCAGCAGGTAATTTTACAGAGGTATATTAGAAAAGGTAGTTTCTGAGGAATGATGTTAACGGACATAAGAATTCTGTCAGGAAGGATTTTCTCTATGTATGAACGGTCTTTGCTGAGTTAATTTATGTAACTAGTGAGGGCAGCCACTCCAAAAGCTTCAAGAGTTACCATATCAGCACACGCTGGGATTTCTGGGGACATATCCCATGGCTATTTCTCTCCATTAACGTAACTTACACTGGGATCCCAATGAACTGTGGGAAGACGTTTCCTTCTGAAAAAATCTAGAAGACTGTCTGCACTGAAGCTGTTTTGTGCTCTTCCAAATCCCAAAGGGGCACCTTGTTCTGCTGATTGGGTTTTTTTGGTTTGTTTGTTTGGTTGGTTGGTTGGTTTTTTTTGCCTAGGTCCTGGGGCAGGTTCGTGAGCTGTGGCTGAGAGCAGCATCATTCAGGTGATGGAATACTGCCCGGGAAAAGTGTTTAGGGAAAACACCTGAGAACATCTCTTGAGTGCAATTCATCCAAGTAACTCTTGCATTAGTATTTGTGTGAGGACATATCCTAGTAGGCCTTGTCGCTGAGGAATGAAGAGGAATGAACATCCTTAACAGGACCACAGAGGCTTCGGGGATGGGATGGGAGGGAGCAAGCAGGGAAGAAGAACNTTGGTTGGTTGGTTTTTTTTGCCTAGGTCCTGGGGCAGGTTCGTGAGCTGTGGCTGAGAGCAGCATCATTCAGGTGATGGAATACTGCCCGGGAAAAGGAGGGAAATAGAGCTGTTGAAACGAAATGCATGCCAGTATTGGGCAGGGTGATAGCTGACCCATCAAGCCATGCTCAGTAAAGTGTGTGTTTGGGTTAACTTCTCCCTGGAAATCAAGGAATCACTGTTTCGTTTGCACCAATGCATGCCTTTGATGTCAGAAGAATGTATACATAAGCCCAGCTTCTAACCTGAGTGTTAGCAGACACTGAATTCCAAGGAGGAATGCAGGGTTAAGATCAGGCCTAGCGTTGCTTAGTAACCCCTACTAAGAAACCCTTCTGCTTGTCTTTTGCCTTATACTAAGTGAACGGACATTTTTTTTGTAATAAAATGTAGCTATTCCCCATAATATTTTTTCCAGGATTTTGCAGTAATGGTGCTCACAGCACTTTGCCAGAATGCCAGAACAATTAATCCAATTCATTAAAAATTTACTTATTACACATTCCTTGGTTAGAGAGGGAGGGATGAAGGAATTCTCATATCACCAGTTTCAAGAGAGTCAAAACCAACTCTGACTTTTACCCACAAGGGAAATGACTCTGCCTCTCATTCCCATCTAGGGTTCTCCTAATCTCCTTATTTCCCATACCTGTGCATGGCAGTTTGCTGTATCTGTGCTGGGATGAGGGTCAGTTGGCCTGGTACAAGTAAATACCCAGTCTCACTGTTTTTTTTTCCAAAATTAATGTGGGGGTTCTTTTTGTTCTTTGTGGGTTTTTTTTTTCCCATTTAAGGGCTCTAACTTGTCTGCAAAGAGGATATGAGGAACACTTTGTGAATCTTGTAGTAGTGTGAATTTCTAGAGTAGTAAAATAGGCGTAAGAATTTTGCAATAGAAAATTGCACAATTAAATCTTGGTCACCTAGAGGAAGATGCCTTATTTCTGACCTGCAGGTAAGTGCAGGAATAGAGAAGAAGAGCCTCTCTTTTCATTACAGCAGTGTCAGGATTTTGTCTCTGTGACAGACAAAATTTTGAAGCATACAGATAAGGATTATTCTACTTAACCAACTTCTGTACAGAACAGGACAAGAAAAATTGTCAAAAAATGAGCAACTCTGACCCCAAACCTCTCATGCTGCAGCTGCCCTGGATTTAAACTCAGTTGCATGCAATAGGTCTGTGTCCTACAGCTTTCCCATCATCCAACCCTGTTCAAGAGGTAGCCAAGGAAAATGATTTACAGCAGTGGACATCCCTTATAGAAGCAAAAGGAATGACACAGGCTCTCTTTGTCTTCTTTGAAACATATGTGTGTAAGTTATGGAGACAGAAAGTAAGATTTTGGATTTATTCTTACCTTTCAGACAATCTTTCAAAATAAATGTGTAAACACACGTCAGTTGCACATAATGAGGAATTCCCACTAACACCCAGATGGATGAAGAATTCTACTAACTTATCTAGGAGATAAATTGCCTGAATACTTAAGAAAGTTTAAACATTAGAAGACCACCCATCTAAGCAAGAAAGAAAACAAAACAAGATGTAAATCTTCATTGATTAAAAACATTTTACTGTCAATAGATCCTGAGGTATGAAACTCAGGATTTATGTCACATCAATGAATGATAAAAACCGGCCCAGAAGGATTTTGAGAGGGTCTGTTGCTCTCCTGCTGGCCAAAGCAGGATCAACTATGTTACAACCATTTTCCCAACCATGTGGAGGAATAAATGGGGGATAGAACAGAGAGCACAATGGAGCTTAATGATATCCTGGCCTTGGTGAGAAACAGGCCATGGGATAAGCAACCACAGATATGAGAAGAACTGGGAAAGTACAGCATATGCAGATATCAAGGTTTTTAAAACTATGTAGTTTTGTAAGGCTGCCAAATAAGGCAAAAAATAGGCTAATTCTGTAACTAGGGGGAAATTCTTGCTTAAGGATGTGACTGCTTAGAGTTGTAACTGCTTAGAGCTGCAACAATATATAAAACTGAACTGAGAGGAAGATAAACTACTTCAATGACTTCAACTTCTTTTTACTTTGACTTCTTGCTTGGACTGCTTTTTGCACCCCTCATTTGGAGTTTCATCTCCCAGTCACATGGCATAACCAGGCTGAGCACTGGATTTTTTTGTAGCCCTTCAGTACATCCCAACACATCTCCTTGCTTTCCATGGAGAACTTTTTCTAGTTCTCAACTTGAGGTTCAAGCCTGTTACTGAGTCCATGCAGAAAAAAAAAAAGACTCATTTCCTCCTTTGCAGCAGTGTTTCTCCTCACATGCTTCCTCTCTGGGTTAAACAGCCTGAATCTTCCAGCCTTTCTCTTCTTGGCCACATTTCATCCAGCTGCTGTCATCCATTTTCTTCTCCTCTGGGGTCTCCATGTGCTTGTGAGAGTTTGTGTGTCTCCAATGCAGCTATGCTCAGCCAGGCAGCCAGACTCTGCTGGCAATTACCTTCACATATTTTAGTACCCTGCTGTGTACCTTTCAAGGGACAGTTTGCACTTGTAGTGTGTACAAAAGCAGGGAACTTTTCTCCCTTTCACTCAAAGTCCATGTGAAACTGAAAGTCCAGCTCTCCAGGTACTTCTGATACTGCAGACACAAGCACATGCAGATACTGCAGGCACAAACATAGGCAAATATTGACAGTCATTTAGCAAACTAGATAAAACAGCAATTAGGTTTTAACCACGTGATTTTCCCTCCTATTTAAACATCTGGGTTCTGGCTTGGTTTCAGTGCTACAACATGGCCTTGCTTGTGTCCTTTGTAAAATTAGTCTGGCTTTTGGTGGGATCTTAAAACATAAGGTCTTTGCCTAAAGAATACCATGCAAAGGGGCTGATCTTCATTGCATTCACTCAGGATGAGAGGCATACATTTAACCTGAAACAGCTACATTCATGCGCTGCCTGACTCTGGAGGCCCCGAAACCTGCATTCCGTCCCAAAGCTTCTGGAAGGTTTTGTTCTGGGTCAGATCCAGCGGCACTTCTGTTGTGACAAGGCTGGACATCAAGGCTGAACAGCGCATGCTGACATCCCCGAAAGGATGGGGGGAGACCAGGGGTAGTGAAGCGGGGGTCAGAAGCAGGCGCTAGAGCCGCAGACGCCTTTGAGCGGGGCGGGAAGGGCAGCGATGGGCAGCCTGTCCCTGGCAGACACTGACCTCCACCGGTGCCGCTCCCAATTACAGCCTGCCTTGCCACACTCCCGCATAGAGTTGCATCAACCATTTCGTCAGGGCTGCGACTCCTAATTCTCTCCCGAAGGCTGACTTGAAACGCCGGGGGAACCCGGGATTCAACAGAGCAGTGATTGACATATCCTTAGACAGTCTCAGGTTTGCCACAGTGCCTTCAGCTTGCTTTCACCAAAGCAGCCTTGGGAAAAAAATTACTAATCACAAACTATTACAAGCCCAAAGCCAAAAACACCTTCACCTTTAATAAACAGCTCCTTTGCCTTTAATCATTAAATTAATAGTAAAAAAGTTCCATGATATTAATAGTAAAAAAAAATCATGGCCACATCAAACAAGCGTTTGGACAATGCTCTCAGGTATGTGGTATGATTCTTGGGGCTGTCCTGTGCAGGGCGAGGAGCTGGACTGATGATCCTTGTGGGCCCCTTGCAGCTCAGCATATTCTATAATTATATGATCTTATGCCTTACTCATTAGGCAGAAAACATATTTGTATTTCATTAGAAATTTCTTAATAGTTGCATATAAGAAATACATCTTCCTGCACTATGGTGATTCAGGTTGAGGAGTGCAATGCTTTATCCATGAGGATTTCAGAGCACTGAAGGAATATATAAAACCATTATGCAAAGCCCTCTTCTACCTTCCCCACAGCCTTGCAGAGGTGAGCCCCTTCATCAGCACCTGTGTTCAAGACGGGCATAAAAAGGTGCCTGTGCTTTCACTGGTACCACGTACCCAGGAGAAGCCACAGATTGCCAAGAGTGTGACTAGCATGAAATGGGAAACCCTCAGGTACCAGCTTGCCCTATTACCCTCACACGAACCCCTGAACTATGTGGGATTTATTGGCACATTACCAAAAGAGCAAGCCAAGCGATACTGCTTCTCCTCCTGTGCTTTCCTTTGCCAGCACTTGGTGGTCAGAGAAAAGAGGAACTGGGCCATCTGATGATGTGGAAGCCAAAAAGGGTTCCTACCAGAAGGCTTCTGTGGGACACTGGAATCGTTGTACTCTGTCCTTGCATTCTGATGCTCGTCAAGCACAACAGCATTTCTTTCTGCAGTGACTGTCACAGTAAGGCTGGCAATGTGAGCAAAAAAGGAAAAGGAAGTAAAAGTATGCATAAAATCCATAGCAACCAAACATCTATTTCATTTACACAAGTGAGAACTGTCTATTCTTATCATCCATGTACCCTCCTATTCTCTTGAGATGTACTCAATTGCTTTTCTTTACAGGAGTCAACTGTCTGTTCTTTGGTGCTGGATCAGGTATTCCCACATTTTTTGTAAGTGCCTCACTGATCCTGGGGATCTGCACAAGATAGTTCTGTGAGTAGCAAGACACAGAAAGCCTCCACTCGTCCATTTTTCCCCCCCATGTTTTATGGATCTTCTATACTTTCTGTATTGGGTTCCCCTTCTTATCCCATAAAGCCAATGCTGCAGTGTTCCCAGGTTCTCTTTTTTCCCTCCTGCTACCCATCTCTATATTCCATTTTCTCCTGTTCTCCTAAGTCAACTAAGACACATAGTTCCCTCCTATATTGCCTGAGGCCTCCTGCTACACGCATCTCAGTTTTCATACCTTCTGTATCTCTCTTGTAATGTTCCTATTCCGAGTGTTTTACATGAAAGCTAGGCAAGATACCTTATATACTGTGTCTGATTCAAAGTCTAGGCATGCTACTCACTCGGCAGCCTGACATGTCTCCCAGAAAGAGGAGCAGCTTTGCGTCACTGAGCAATAAAGAAATATCTGCTCGCCACTTTCCAGGAGACCTGTGGGACACAAGATTTTTCAGTTATAACTCTGTGTCTGACATTTCTCTGTTAGGGCTTAAAGAGTTTGAAAGGGTGGTGATGACAGCGAGGCTGCACAAGCCTTGTCTCTGTGTGGAATCTGACTGGAAACCAAAGGCTGTTCTGCAGCAGCAGACAGCAATGATAATGGGTGCATCAAATCACAGCTGGTTTAAGGCAGGCTCTGTAGCTGTCATTGCTGCTGGCAGCTGCTGCTCCCTGGGTATGGATATCCTATTGCAGCAAAGCCTGACATTACAAGGCTACTGGGAAGTTCTACCTTGCAAACCCTACTAATAACAAAGTGAGAATCTTAATTTAAAAAAATCACTAGGAATTAGTCCACAATGCCTGAAGAGTCTCAGGAAACTTGGTGTGCCCTTTCCAGCATGGATAACCCGACCATGACAGATCAACCTGGAGAATGGGATCTGTCTGCTCCCGGAGACCTGGGGAAAGGGATTTTCCCTCTACCCTGCAGCAGGGTAGAGCAGATTTCTTTGTCTTGAAAACCCACATGAAGTGAGAGCCTAAATTCTCAAAGAATAAGCATTGCTGACATACACTTAACTGTGGGTTCAGAATGACCAAAGTTGTGTTTTAAAAAGAAATTCCAGGTCATTTAAGAACTCTGGAGAAAATTATCTTTATACCTAGTTCTGTCTTGCCTAAATGCAGCTAGTCTTGAAAAACAAATTGGTTGTGTTGAGAGTCTCTATTTTTTTCTCCTGTATTTTAATATAATATATTCTTTACAATTAATTTTATTTAATAGTAAATGATTTTGTCTTTAATATCTTTAATCTACATGTCTAATTTTCTACATCTTCCAAATTGTTACCACTTAGGATGCAAGAAGGAAGATTGCTGCCGCTGTACATAATACCTCCACACAGAAAAGTGTAACCAGAGTTAATCTAGCTTTACTTTACAGGCACAGAGAGAACTAAGCATTTTTACCATAGAACCCATTTCAGTGAGGGACTTGTTCAATGACCAGCTCTCTGAGCTCTATCATTTTTCCAAGCTCAGACATAGCATTCTTTGACAACTGGCAAGATATGACACATTTTCCTCTTGTTAGTTCCTGCTGTGTTTCTGAGCTAACCTCTCTCCTGCCTTGAGGAGTTCAGGTGTGTCTGAAGTCAGATACCACCTCCTGACCTGCAGATAACCAGAAGAGTCACAGTGCTCTTGCTTCTAAAGTGCTTCTTCTCTCAAACATTTGAGTTCTAAATTTCTAAGCTCTCTCATAGATGAGAAGTAGGAAAAACAACCAAATAATAATGATGAGAGCAGCAGGACCGATGCACCCTGGTTTTCTGTGGATTAATGTTTCAAGGTGTGGATTCTCTCCTGTGTAAGAAGGCAGTAACAGGGATGCCAGCTGCAGGCTTTTCCTGAGCTGTAGACTAGTGCAGCCTCTTTCTATACTAGACTATCTATCTCCACAAAACTTGCCTAAAATGATTAACATTGACATCTCTGACTGATTACCTGAATTGGTCAGAATTGGACAGAGGATGGAAGAGACAGGTGTTTATATATATATATATATATACACACACGTAAGTACACAGCCCTATCACTTGATCTTAATTTGCTTACATGCGCACG
>WBMY01001698.1:659733-801829 GCA_013397315.1 Donacobius atricapilla | reverse complement strand
CCTAGTTCTGTCTTGCCTAAATGCAGCTAGTCTTGAAAAACAAATTGGTTGTGTTGAGAGTCTCTATTTTTTTCTCCTGTATTTTAATATAATATATTCTTTACAATTAATTTTATTTAATAGTAAATGATTTTGTCTTTAATATCTTTAATCTACATGTCTAATTTTCTACATCTTCCAAATTGTTACCACTTAGGATGCAAGAAGGAAGATTGCTGCCGCTGTACATAATACCTCCACACAGAAAAGTGTAACCAGAGTTAATCTAGCTTTACTTTACAGGCACAGAGAGAACTAAGCATTTTTACCATAGAACCCATTTCAGTGAGGGACTTGTTCAATGACCAGCTCTCTGAGCTCTATCATTTTTCCAAGCTCAGACATAGCATTCTTTGACAACTGGCAAGATATGACACGTTTTCCTCTTGTTAGTTCCTGCTGTGTTTCTGAGCTAACCTCTCTCCTGCCTTGAGGAGTTCAGGTGTGTCTGAAGTCAGATACCACCTCCTGACCTGCAGATAACCAGAAGAGTCACAGTGCTCTTGCTTCTAAAGTGCTTCTTCTCTCAAACATTTGAGTTCTAAATTTCTAAGCTCTCTCATAGATGAGAAGTAGGAAAAACAACCAAATAATAATGATGAGAGCAGCAGGACCGATGCACCCTGGTTTTCTGTGGATTAATGTTTCAAGGTGTGGATTCTCTCCTGTGTAAGAAGGCAGTAACAGGGATGCCAGCTGCAGGCTTTTCCTGAGCTGTAGACTAGTGCAGCCTCTTTCTATACTAGACTATCTATCTCCACAAAACTTGCCTAAAATGATTAACATTGACATCTCTGACTGATTACCTGAATTGGTCAGAATTGGACAGAGGATGGAAGAGACAGGTGTTTATATATATATATATATATATACACACACGTAAGTACACAGCCCTATCACTTGATCTTAATTTGCTTACATGATCAAGCCAAAAGCTGCAAGGGCTGAGTTACACCAAAGGCACAAACCATTTGGCTGTGATTATCAAAGTCAGTTACATACACATAATTTTTTGTGATCTTGCCTGCTTGAGGAGTTTGCACTTGCCTGGCTCAACTATCTAGTTCGAATGCTCCAGATCCCAAACTGAACTTACCCACTGAAGACAGAGTTGCTTTTAATTTAAATTGAGGCAGCTTTATGGGGATATGAACTCTGAGACACTGCCCAAGGATGCAACGGCTGCTGTTCCCAAGGTGGGCAGGCAATCTGCTCTGTCTTGAAGGCGGGGCAGCTACAGCCTCATCACCAATATCTGTCCTTACAGTACATGCTCTTTACCCCAGGAACCAGCCGGCTAAGGCCCGTGTCTCTGGGAAAGGCAGAATCAAGCCTGTAGGCAGAGGTGTGATTAGAGCAGTTAATGGCCTCGAGAAAAGCCAAAACTTTCCGTAGGCAAATACCTTTCCAGCTTTGAACCAAAAGCACAAAAGCCTCAGAGTCAGAGGTTAGATTAATTCAAGTTAGCTCGAGAGTAATTAGAGCGCACCGGTGCAGCCAGCAGGAAGGGCAATACCCGCGGAACGTGTGCCAGCGCGTCCGCGCAGTCTGGCACGGCAGCGAAGCTGTTCTGCCGTCATCAGCATCATCACCATCAGCAGCAGCAGCAGCGGGGAACGGGGAGGAGCGGAGCCGTGGGCGCGGCCGCCGACCGCGCCCGGAACTCCCGGGCGAGCTCGCAGCGCTCCCCGGCGGCGGAGGGACGCAATGGGAGTCCCGGTGCGGGGCGGCGGGGTGGGGATGGAGCGCCGGGATGGCGTGCCGGAGGAGGGCCNCGGCTCGGGTCCGACCGGGACTGGCGGTACTGCCAGAGCATCCCCTCGTCCCTGTGTGTTAACTGGCCGCTTACCCCTCGGGGAACAACACAGCGACATCGCCCTCCGCCCGCGCCTCCCTCTTCGGCATCCTTAAAGGATATTTCACAGAATCATTTAAGTTGGAAAACACCTCTGGGATCACCGATTCCAACCTTTGACCGACCACATCTTGTCAAACAAACACCGAGTGCCACTCCCTTTCTTGGTCACCTCCAGGGATGATGACTTTGCACCGCCTCCCTGGGTAGTCCGTTCCTATGTTTAACAACTTTTTGTGAAGAAATTCCTTGTGATATCCGACCTCAGCCTCCCCTGATGCATNGGTGGCGATGGAGGGCCGGGATGGCGTGGCCGGGGATGGATGGTGCGTGCCGGGGTGGGTGCGCCGGGAGGTGCCGCGCTGTGGGGCGGCGCGGTGCCGGTGTGCGGAGGCNTGACCCCCACCTGGCTACAATCAAAAAGGAAGATGAGGAATTACTGACTGGCATATAGGCAATTCTTGGTTGCTGCCCTCAGTTCACATATTACTCTCGCCAATGTTAGACATTTTTATCAGTTTCTAAGGGAGCAAATTCTATCCAGCACACTTAAAGAATACAAAATATTGCCCTCAAATTCATCTATATTCCTGCATAATTTCTGAGCCCAAAGAGCCCAAAGTACAGAGAACATACCAAAAAAAGAGGAGAATTAATTAGCCCAAGGAAAGGTCATTAAAGTAAAATGGAGGTGGACAAGAACAGAAAAAAATGCTTATTAAAAATGATAGCCTTACATCTGAATCCTATTAAACATAGTCAATATTTTTTTTTAAAAAAATCCATTTCTTGAAATAGATGGAAAAAATGAGCATTTCTGAACAAAAATGTAATTTACATAAAAACCAATGGAATAATTTGGTAAAGAAAAATTTTAATTTCCCTCTTCTTACACTAGATTATTTGAATTGGTACTTTAAAATATTTAAATTAATGTGAATTCATTCAAGTAGAGCAACCTCCCCCAATAATAGCTGAACTGAAGCTATTTTTGTTCCTGAAGTGACATGTTTGAGGTTCTACCAGTCATACAAGTCTCTGCAGTGGCACATTCACTGTTATACCATTGGACTTCAACTTGAAAAAAGATGTTCTGTGTGATGCAAAGACAATTAGATCAATGGCAGGAAAGCCAAAAGTAAGGCACAGTACAGATTAGATTGATGAAATCAAAGTCCAACTCGATTCCATCAGTTTTGAACAGAACACAGATGGAAGGCAGGCAGGATGCTGCTCCAGAGGCAATCTATACATTGCGCTACATAATCTAATTATGCAAGGGCTTTTCATCAAAATCTAGTGGCATTTCCTCATAGATTTGTCCTGTAATATGTTTTGGTTTAATATTTTACAATCCACTAGTCCATTATCTGTTGCTGTCTTTGGTTCAGTCACTCTAAACCTCTGGACTAAAATAGCCCATCAGACCTTGGCTCTGCTGTCTCTACTTCGTTGACTTTTGGTGCCAGGCTTTCCTTTACTTCAGCTATTACACTGACTCCTGAATTAGATTAAATGGCCCTGGGGACATTCTTCAATGTTCATATTGATGTTCTCTGCAGCTTTTCATGGTCCTAATCTATCATCAACTAATTACTAGAATTAACCTTTTGTATTCAGTACCTTCCACCTTACAGAATCCCTGACACTGCAGCAACATCCCCTGACTGCAGAAGCCTGTCATGAATGCTGATATTAATGAATGTGTGTTATGGCAAGGGCGGGGAACTCTCTATTATTCAGCTTGTCCAGCATGACCTATCATATGAGTTTGTTCCCAGGTACTTGAGTGGAAAGGTTTTCATTTGGGGAAGTTCAGAGTGAGAGTAGAAAATTAATTTAAACAAGATTTTTTTTTTTTTGCCTGGTATTTTCAGTTTTGCACACTAGTTGCATTTTTCATGTTTCTTGTCTGACATCTTGAAATCCAACCTGCAGAAACAAAGAGCACATAGCAGTAAAATAAAGTTGGTGACAGCTGAACTTTAAGTATAGTGTTAACTATAATGTTAGGTATCTAGGTAAAACTATAATGTTAAGTAATCAGGGTTAAACATCTAGGTATAATGTTTAAAATAATGTTAAATACTCCACAAAATAAAGCCCTATGGGCATCAAAAATGGGTGGAAACTTTCAATTCTCAGTGACTCAGCTGACCATCTGTAAAGTGGACATAAACCCCCTCTGTCTGCTCAGAGAGGTCTTGTAAAAACAGAATTAAAATTATTGTGAACAATAACACAAGGAAGAGCTAGTGCATTGAAACAAGACCCTAGGTTAATTAATAAATTAATAAAAACAAACATTGCTTTGTGTTTTAGGAGAGGGTTTGAAAAGAAGGCATAATGAAGATCTCATCTAGTACACTTAGTAAGAACACACAAAACCTCAAAGAGTAGTGAATTTGTCCAGTTCCGGATAGCCTGTGAACTGAACAAGGAAGGCCAAGTACTAAAACAAATAAACAAATCCCCAGTGATTGCACAAAAGGACATCGCACAGCTTTCCTGGTATTAAAATCTTGTAGATAATTTTTCAAATGAAGTCTCCCATGTCACGTGTAAATACGCATTTTGTGTGTACAGTGTTTTGGTATATTTTTCCTTCACACACACAGAAGTGACCACTCTTCTTATTCTCAAATACCTATAGACATAAACATCTACTCTTGGTAGTCCTCCACCACATTACATTTTACATTATTTCAGTGGTTTTTTCTCCACACCTTTGTTTTAAAGAGCTTTGGATCAAAGTGCTGAACTAAATTGCAGGTGACTGATTAAACCTATCAGTGAGCAATGGCAAAGCAAGTCTTATCAGTTATTAAAGCAATAATAAAACTGAGCATGATTTATAATTCTTTATCAGTAAATGATCAACTACAAATTCACTACTTATTATAGTTAATGTAATAATTAGAAAAAAGGTTCCAACTCACATCTAAGATCAGTACTATAGAAGTAAATAGAAGAAAAATAAGAGATCAGTAAAGGCGATTTTCAATGTTATTAAATTGAAACTTTTGTGTAACAGAATTTTAAAAAAACCCCATTTTTTATTTAACTTGTAATTTTGTTTTAGAGGCCAAGTTGTCTTTTTCAAAAACTTTTGAAATCCTTAGATTTGACACTGTCTATAATCCAACTGTCTAGCCATACTATAAGACCTTGTGGCGGATTTTATCTATATCAGTGTTATTAACCTTCCAGGAGCCTTCTAAACTCTACATCTCAGTAGCATGCCACCAACTAAGGCATTTAAACTGGGATTTTTAACATCGTTTAATGCAAAAGCCTGAATATAAACAACAATAAACTGTACTGCTAGTATGCACTAATTGAAGAAGGACTTTTGTATCTTTCCCTATGTTGCATTGTAATTAACTCATATGCATTAAATCTGATAATTAAAAATGATGACAATTCAAAATTGTACAGTCAAAAGATGATATTTTACAGATATTCTCAGTGTTTCTGCTACCCAGTATCCATTACTCATTCTACAGTCCTTTCTCTGAATGAATGAATTAATATTTTGTGGCTCTTCATTTGCTTGTGTCATTTTACTTTTGAACAAGTAAATGCACAAAAGAGTGCAATTCTTTCTCTTCTGTACTTAGTATTTTATTTGCTCAGTTCATGTTACCAAAATCCTTTGGTTACACTTGTGGAAACTCTATAAAAACAAAAGTGACAACACTTCCTATATCTGTTTACCAAAGAAACAATCAGTCCCATAGAGAACATTCGAGTCTTCTTTCAAAAATTTAGTCTCATTCTTCAGTTTAAGAAGAAATGGAAAGAGAGAGAGATTCAAATTTGCCTGCAGAAATTATTTTGCAATATGCAATAACATATCTTCTGTGCACAGCTTTGGGACATTATTTAAAGTTACTTTCAGTATGTGGGTGCTAGCAGTAGTACTGGCAGCAGCTTGGAAGAATTTATCTGAGCTGGTGGAAATACAGTGAAGTTGGTAAAATATGGAGGTTTGGTTTTTTACTCTCAATGACACGATTTGCTTAAGAGTTCTGAATCCAATAATTTATTCCTCTGGTCAGAAAGTATCTCAGAAAACACACAGCAGTAACCACAGTCAAGGATAAGATTCAGAACTAGCTCATTCTAATCAGCCTCTAACACAAGCTTTTGGTTTTTAGACTCATTATTGAAATGATATTCATATTTTCCATTCAGTCCATGGTCGGTATTGCTGGAAAAGTTCTGCATTCCTGAAATCTGGGCTGGTTTCACAGTGTTGCCAGCCAAGGCAGATTTAAAGGCAGTAGAGTTTAGGATACCTCATGTAGCCCCTCTGGGAGACTGTTCACCATCTCACCTTGGCTTCTTTTTTTCTCCTTTCTGCAGGACAGAATTGAGTTCATGTCCTCATCCTCTTACTCAGCCTCCTGCAAAACAAAGCCTCGTGTTCTTATGTGACCCCTCTGCTCCTGTCCCGTCTTTTCCTCGAGCTGCACTTTGTGTCAAGTGTACCTCCTGCTGCACTCTGCTCCCTCAGAGCATGGAGACAATTATCAGACACAGGGAAAATCTCACACCAAAAGGAGCAGAAAAGACTGGGCTTTTCTGCTCTGGAAAGGTAAAAAGAGAATGAGTGAGAGAAATGAAGACAAAGCAATGCCTGGATTTGAAAGAGTGAGAGTCCATCTGTTTTAAGACATTCAATGATGCAGTGAGACACTGACTGGTGTGACTATCAGTTAATGAAAATAGAAGGCACAAATATAAAATGAAGAAAGTAGTTTTTCCAGTATTGTTTGGCTGTTAAGCATACTGACAATGGAAGCCAAGTCTGGAGGCCATTTAGGAGAATGTGAAAGGACTGACCGTTTTCAACAACAGTAAAGATATTCAGAGTTATTTAATGCTGACAAATTATTTTAAGAGTTTAAAAACCCTTTTACTATGCCCTGACTATTAGGGAAGGCATGAAATGACCTCTGTCAACTGTGTGGTTTTTGCACCTCCTTCTGACATGTCTGGTACTATTTGCTATTGTAGACAGACTACCAGACCAGATGGATCACAAATCTGATCCAATATGGTAACTCCTTATGTTCTTAAGTGGAAATTTTACCAAAAGCATATCGGGAAAGCTTTTGGAAAATCTCAGAAAACTGACACAAAAAATATCTAAGAAATTGCCACCTTCTGTCTGCTAAAAAAATGTCAAAGAGTAATAATTTTATTGCTGTCTAATCCAGCATGCTCTCTGCTTTTCAGGGCAAATACAGTCTTCAAATGGAACACTTCCTGAACTCTTGTATTTTTTTAGGAATTACTTCCATCTGTCTTTGAATAAACTAGCTCTGCTTTGTCTTAGGTTCTATCTCCAAATGATTTCCCTGGTCACATTCTGAAGCCTGGACAAAGTGTTTACAAGATAGCTATAATTCAATACTTAAACCACATTTATGAAGAAATTTTTGACCCTTCAGTATTGCTGATGCTAGATTAATATTAAAAAAACCCCAGACCCCAAAAAAACAAAAAAACCTACACAAACAAACAAACAAAGCCTAGGAAAGAAACCCCAGAAACCCAGAACAAGGAACACTTATCTGAAATAGGAGGAAAGCAGGTATATTTTCCAATGTGATTTTCCTTATCACATCTCTCCTTTCAAGGTGGTAGGTAGCAGTGATCAAATAACGTTTCTCCAGGTAAAACTGTTAACAGTTTCCCTTCAACCTCCAAATGCTCTGAGTCCTGTGACACCCTCATCTAAGGTATTTCCCTTCATACTGTTTCAATGGTAGCTGGATTGTTGCACGCCTGTAGAAGTGCTGAGTGGGTTACACGTGGACACGACCTGGCTTATGCATTGCACATGGCTGCAGTCATGTTCTGTGGCCATATCTTTATCAATATACCTTAAGAATTATGGCATGTCCTGTCTGTGATTTAATGTAGAGGCTGCAGCCCCATTCTACAATATGATAAAGGGACTGCACCCTGAATTGCTTTCTCCTGGTTATATATCACACCCTTATCCTTTGTTAAGGTCTTGTAGTTTTGCTTCTCTAGGTACAGAAGTATTCAGCATCTCAAATGCCCTTTGTGAAAGAAAGAACATTATTTAGAATAATTGCTAAGAGGGAAAACTCTTGGATAATGAGAGATATGGGTCTTGTCATTTAAGCACAAATCCTAAATAGAAAGCTTGTGTTGTTTTCCTGTTTGATCTTGCCACAGCCCTCTGTTAAAAAAAAAAAAAAATCAATATATTGATTTAGAAAAATATAATAACCCAGCATACCAGAGCTTGCCTTTGTGAGCCAGGTTATAGATAGGGTTGATAAAATAGTGACATCTTTTAATTACTAAGTTAGTGCACAGTAATTCTAAATAAGGAAGAGCTACAAACTTAGATGTTAAAAACTGAAAAGGGATTTGGGAGCTGTCCTACAAGGCAGGTAGACCCACTGACTGCTGAGTCCAGCAGTCACAACTGTCTGGGGAGGGAGGAGTCAGATGCTGAAATGCTGTCATGATCATACATCAGAGAAGGCCAGTTGTACAGAGCTAAGGATCTGGGATAAAGGATCCTGAGGAAATTGGGCAAACATTACTTTTTCCCTGTCTGAGGCTGGATGGCTGGGAGCAGGAGCTGTGCAGGGACTGCAAGGGGCAGGAATGGAGAGGAAGAGCCTGAGGATGGTGATAGAACCAGAGTAACAAACAGGTGGCTGGGGCTGAGTGATGAAGAGACAGAACTAGGATAAATGTTGGAAATTGGAGGCTGGCAACAGAAGCACAGTGTAGGAGAGGTCACTCCAAGCAGGACAGAGTAGATCACTGTGCTGTTTCAGTCAGCTGAGAAGCACATCAAAAACTCAGAAGTGTACCTTTGCTGGTTGCACTTTTCAGGGTGTGATGGCCATCAAGCGGACAGATGCAAACCTATTGCAGGGTGAGGATGTGGCAAAAATGACATTTCTATTTCTTGTGGACAGTAAGATAAAGTAAATACTTGGATTTGCCAAGAGGAAATATAAAAAGGAATGTCTAGAGAATACTGGGAAAGCAAGATACTCTGAATAGTTATTTACCTTGAAAAAAACCCCAAAAGATGTAAGTTTCTAGAATGATTTATCTCTATTTGACATCAAAGATTCTGTTTATCAATCTATACACATTAATGGATATGACATGATAGTTCAAAGAGCAGAGGAGTGGTACAGAAATCAGGGGGACCACAAATTAATTCAGAGTTTCATCTGCACGGGAATTAAAAATGAGTGAATAAACTGAGGAAGTAATTATCCATAACAGATGTGAAATATAGAAGATTAAGGAGTGAATTTAGCAGTAAACAAGGGATTACAGGCATTTGCAGTTAACAGGGTCTCGCTACTGAAGGGCAGTAAGGAAACTTGTTTGAATAGCCAGCTGGTGTGAACTGGCACCACCTGAGCTATTTCCTCTAGTAGCACAAATCTATACTATCCAAGAGACTTATTCCCAAGAAAGAATATAGAAGAAGATAAAGCACCATGTGTCCTGGTTTCAAAAGACAGTTGTCGGCCAGGGAAAGCTAGAGCTTCCCTTGGAATGGAGACTGTAAACCCCCTTCCCTTCAAATTATTATGATTTTGCAATTAAGGGCTTTCAGGCAAAGATTTGAGAACAGGAATAGCAGTTCTTTATTAGAAACATATATGTATATATATAAAATTACAAATGTAGTAGTACAAACAAACAAAGTCCTAGAAACACTGATACAGTCAGAATATGACCTGACATCCTTGTTGGGATGTTGGGAGTAGTCCAAATTAGTCCTCCTGGACTAACAGATGTTGTTCACTATAGATAGTCCTGGAGAAGGGTCCAGCAGTGGCAAGATGGGTCTGGTCTTCCTCTGGGAGTCCAATGGAAAACTGGCTACCTGGTGTTCCTACATCTCAGTTTTTACCTAGGTGGGAACAGTTGGCTCCTCCCCCAATGGGTGGAGCATCTCACAATGGGCTGGTGTAATGTGTCATGTCATTGGTGAGCCTTAGTGGCCTTTTCTCAGAGGATATACGAGGGGGTGATGTAATGCATCTTGTCAGTGGTGAGCCTTAATGGTCCATTAACAGAGGATATCCCCTGAAGGGTGGTGAAAGAGATAAGAAACAGTGCCCCACCTGGTTTTAACTGCTGGCCTATTATCAGATAGTCCCCTCTCCCCTGGAGTTACGAGAGATAAAGAAAAACATCTCCCAGCTGCTTTCAACAGATGAAATAGAATACACATTTTTGGTTACATAACCCAAGACACCAGGTGACATGACTTTATCTGAGCAGAGGTCAAGAAGGCCATGTGTGTACCTGTTCCCAGCACATCTCCATTCTTGTAAGAGGGTGAAGTCAGCAGTCACAAGAGGAAACCAAGAAGGGAGTAAGGAAAGGCCCACTCAGCCATAAGGCAAGAAAATCCCATGGTTGGGTTGGTTTGGAGGTGGGAACATCTGTCAGAAGGGATGGTTGGGTAGAGGAAGACAATGCACCCTGGGCTGACCAAACCAAATCAGCTGCAGCAAGGATGCAGCTGTGAGTATGGCATGGCACTCCTGCTGCCCAGTGCTGCTGTAAAGGACATGGTTGGCCTTGTGTAGCAGCATCACACAACCATGGCTATGCCTCTATGGGTTGATATATTCCTAGCCATGGGATATCTTCACCAGCTACAGCATTGTCCATCGAGTAGGCATTTAATAGTGTCTTCATTTGCTGAGGGAAACAGCTTTTGCATGCAGTTCTTTATCATCAGAATTATTTAACCATAATAGAAAATGAAGAGCAAGAAAACTCTGCAGGAGAGGAATAGCTGATGTTCTTCATACCCTTCCTCTCATACCCAAACACCAGCCCTGTGACTGGAGCTGCACCCTGCTAGGGCCATTTTGCTTTTCTGGGCAGAATTATCTGTGTGTGGGAGGTTTTTTTTTAATAAATATGTTTTCCTGCTTGTTTAGAGGCCTCCTGAATGTCCCAGGATCAGTGTGGCCATGGTAGAGGAGCAGGGTGTAATAGGAGCCATGGCATGCCTGGGAGGGCTGCTGGAGAAGCAGGGCATGTGAAGTGGACTCAAAGCTCTGATCTTCTTTTTTTAAGCATTGGAATTGGGGTGCTCCGGTGGAGTCACCATCCCTGGAATTGTTCAAGAAATGACTCAATGTGGCACTTAGTGCTATGGTTTATTTGATATGGTGGTGTTCAATCAAAGGTTGGACTCGATGATCTTGAGGTATTTCCAAACTTTAATGAATTTATGATTCTGTGACTGTGTAGAACTACTGAGACACTGGGATGCCTAGTCCTCAGTGAGCTGCAGACTCCCTCCATGGCGGGTCTAGCAGGGTAACACAACTATTCATGAGTATTAATTTAATCTCCCTTTTGGCTGTTCATTATGCTTTTAGTCCTGACTGGAATGTGGTGATCAGGCGCAAATACCATATATCAGTTGATCTCCAACTGTGCATATTACTGGAAAAAGAAAATCCAATGATAAAATTATAGTACTCATAATAAAAATTAAAATTTAAAAAGTAATTATCTACAATGAATTAAACAAGGAATTAAATAGTGATAAAATAAGAAGTTAAACTGTGCTAAACAAATACGCAAAATTAAAAAAATTAATAGCTTATCTATTCTGTTGTGCAGTGTGGCTGGATTTTACCTGCATAAACTGAGATGTACAAAACAAGATAATGAAGGGGAAGCTTTGTCCTTGTTGTCTCCACACTCCAAAACCAATTGTTCACTCCTGTGAAAACTTCCCATAACAGCACAGTTGAGTTTTACTGGCACAAAGCCCTGAGAAAAACAGGATGAAAATAATGGTGCAAGAAAACTGACGGGGAAATAGGCTTTGGGAAATACTGGCTCAGCAGCTTCGGAGCAAGCTGTAACAATGCAAAGTGCATCTGAGTTGTAACAATGCCACTTGCTGGGCTAAGGGATCTGTGCAGGACAAATACCAGAGGTTTGTGATGGGGAGATATGGAGGCATAACATTTCTCAAGGTTCTGGTGAGGGGTCTTAATGGAAACCATGGCTGGACAGACCACAATATAGAGGGAGACTCAGATCCTGAGGGGCATGAAGGAGGCAGCAGTGGAGTACAGACCTGGGGGATCAGGACAGAAAACTTCCCCATACCCGAGGTGAGGGAAGAACACATTCCAGGAGAGTGATACATGTTACATCTACAGAAAGAAATGAAACAAGGACAATTTGGGGACCTACAAACATGTCAACTTCACTTCCGTTGATGGGAAAATGATGAAACATGTCTTCTTTGAAGTTGTCTCTGGGCAAAATGAGTGAAAAGATGAGCAAGAATGGTCAATATGGATTCATTAAGGTTAAAATCATTTAACCTTAATGATGCTTGACCAAGCTGATTGGCCTCAGTGCTAAAATAGATGAATTATTGCAGAAGGTAAGACAATGCTGTCTGTATAGACTTTAGTAGGGCTTGTGTCTGGTTTCCCATACTCATTCTGTGCTGTCAATAGCACTGCTCTGGCTGGCTGCCAGAGAAAGGAGAAAGGAGCTCTGGCTGGCAGGACAGGCTGGGTGCTCCAGCTGGCTGGCCAGGGTGAGCTCTGTGCCTGGCTGTCCAGGCAGGATAATCTGGATGGCTGGGACAAGGGTGACTGACTGGCCAGTCAGGGTGGATCTTTTGCTGGTAGGCTGGGACTGTGTGGCTCTGGATGAAGAAACAGGCTCTGGGTGACTGCGGAAAAGCTCTGAGCTGTCCAGGGAAGAGAGACTGTGGTGACCCAGAGAGGGCTGAGTGACTCTGGGTGGCAAGAGAATCTCACAGAGCAGCTGGGGAGCATGGCTCTGGCTGGCTGGTTGGTTTGAGTCTCTGGCTGGGGCTGAGTGGCTGGAGAAACAGAGTCTGGCTAAGACAAGATGCTTTGTCTGGCCAACTGGGCCAGGTGATCTTGCTGGCTGGTCTGGGAGAGAGGCTTAGGCTGGTTATAGGACAGCTCTTGATTCTGGAGCAGAACAATGCTGGGTTGTTTGAGCGGCATTATTTTTTGATGTTTTAGTGAGATTTGATAATTTATCTCAATAAAATGACAGTTCAAGCACCAGGTTAAAAACTCCATAAAATATTATTTTAATAATTAGATAAAATAAAAGTATAAAAGCAAAAATTGCCTCTGGTTGATTTTTTTTTTGGTCTGCTGAATTTTTTTGTCATTTTTATGCAATTCTTGTGGAGAATGTCCTAGAGCTTAACTGTGTATTAATTGTCAGTAAATTAACACCCCTGTTTTTTGAGGAGGACAAGATCAATATTTTTACTCTCTGGAATTACTCCTATTCAATTGAAGTAATTCTGACTATTGGACTGTCTAATCAGCAACCTTTTAAATATACACAGTTGAATAAACCAATTGAAGGAGAAGCTGTGAATGATTATTTCTGAAGCTGTGATCTGAGTTCTAGGCTGTGCAATTCTGGAAGCAGAAAGACAGGAAACCATGGACACAGTAATTGCAAGCTGAGGTGGCAGGAATCCTGCATCTCATCTGACACACAGGCAGCTACTTCAAAGGAGGTCCATGAGCTGGAATGAATCTCTTGTAGTGGCACATTGTTTACAAGGATTTTGTGCATCATGACCATATGAATCTTTCTCCTACCTTGAGTTACCCCTGTAATGCCACTGAGCAGCTCTTACACTCAGGATTTTATTTTGTAATTAAAAAAAAGAAGAAAGTTTCTGGAACTTTTATCTCCATAGCTGTTTTGATAATTTGGATTTTTATTCTCACTCAGTCTTGATAATTGGCGGAAAGACAACTGTCTCTTCTCAATGGAACAACTTGTCATTATTTCCATCAAAATTTTGTGGACCAGAACATTATGGTCACACACTGTACTCACATCTGCACGTTTTTGCTTTCACAGCCACTGCCTGTGTTCTTTTTCTAGGAATACAAAGTGCAGTTTTGTATCCCTTCCCATGGGGTGTGATGATAAAATAATTTGTTCTTGCTGTGCTGTGTTTATCTTCTCTGGTTTGCCCACACTGGATCTAATGTGCCATACTGAGGTCAGTGCCCCATACGGAGTCATAGCAAACAGATGCTGATCATCGCCATCTTCCTAATTGGGGTAAGCTTTACTGACAGGGATGTCTTAGGATAAGGTGTTTGGGGAATGACTCATGTGACCACCTTTCACTGAAGCTGGTTTTTCCAAACTTTTCTGCTTTTTTGTTGTTTATTTTCCATTTGTACATGTGTATCTGGTGACTCCATCCTAATCTTTCTGAGTATCACGCTGAATTAAGTTTTGGATTCTGATAATTTTCTCTATCATTTCAGTCCCTCCCTTGCTGATTTTTCCCTTTTGTCATCTGCAATTTAATGCAAGATTGAACAGAGGCCATGCTCTAGCAGATCCTTTCAATCTCAGAGGTAGCTGCCTGTCTTCCCTCAACTGTTCTAACAAGGATGCATGTTCAAAAATTCTCCAGGTCCACCCATTTTCCATATGTCAATTAGTGTGTCATGGTTATGCTTCCCCAGTCCACTAGGAAATCCCTAAAGATGGTTCAGAAATGCTAAGGCTAGTTTCCAAAGTACCTGAGTACTTTTCATTAAGTTGTGCCAACTTAAAATAGGTTTAATTAATCAAAATTGTCTTCTACCTGCTCTTACCTTCTTTAAACCTGTATTTTTTTTTTGAACCTACAATCTGTTGAAAATCATCCTAAAATCCAGGTACCTATCTGAGAGAAACTGCAGAGAAAAGGCAGCAAAACACTCCTTTGTACCTCAGCTCCTGGGTCCTCTTTTCCCTTCCTCTGTTCCCCATGACCAGTGCCTCCAGGAGCTGCCTCTGGTGGCACCTTGCACCTGATTATGGGATATGATTTTCAATATCAAGGACTTCTTGGCCTAAACTGCTTCTTTGTCTTCATTACAACCACCCAGAAAAAAGGAGAGCAGGAGTAAGAGGGTGCCTTGATGTTGAAGCACACGAAGGATGTGCACTGTGACTGTTCATGCTGCTCTTCCTGTCCTCTCTCAGCCATCATGCAGGGCATCCACAACTTCTCTGGGCAACCTTTTTAATTGTCAGCTAATTGGCATCTAATTGGGAATTTACCCAAGAGCGTCTGTCTGTCCCATGGTGAAAAAGGGTGAATGACTATCCTGTCTTCATCTTGACCCATCATCTTTCTTGCTCTTGTTCTTCCTCTCTTCTCCCATGTACCACTTGGGAGGGAGCAGGCAGCTGAGTAGAAGTTCACTGCTGGCTGGCGCCAGCTCAAAACACTGTGCTAAATACTCTACATTGTTACAAAATCCAGAATACAAAGAAATCCAAATGGGAAAAACTCCAAACAAATCCAACACAGAAAGGAAGCCTGTATTTCTCATCAATCCAGGGGTCTGAGTGCTGTACCTTGGTGGACTGACTTTATTTATCCCAGCCATCTGTATAAGGGACCGGCGGTTCTGGCTGGCCTTGGACTCCAGGGAACCACCTCTCAACTGCCCATGAGACACTGTGTTGCTGGGCTTTCCTTCCTGGGCAAAAGAGGCATCATTCACAGCCAGGTGCCTATGGCCAAAAATGGGATTCTGCCTCCTAAAATTGGGAATCTCTGAGGATATCTCCCAGATGAAAGCTGCCTGTACCAATGGCTCAGGTTGGCCTTGGCTTCTTGAGGGGTGCTTCTCACCTGCCTATGAGACACTGTGGTCCTGGGCTTTCCTTCCTGTGGAAAAGAGCCGTCATTACTGCTCAAGTATCCAGAGCTGAAAGTGGGATTCTGACTCCTAAAATTGTGAACATTCTTGGATAGCTTCCATATGAAAGCAGCCAGGAATGACAGCTCTGGCTGGCCGTGGACTCCTGTCAGCCTTTCCGTTGCCTATGAGACACTGAGTTGTAAGGCTTTCTTTCCTAGGGGAAATAGCCTTCCTTTTCCACCAACTTTCCCTCGCCAAAATTTGGTTTATGCCTTCTAAAACCGTGAATACCAGAGGATTTCTCCCAGATGAAAGCTGCCAGGACTGATGGCCCTGGCTGGCCTTGGCCTCCTGGGGGCTGCCTCTCAGCTGCTCCCAAGATGTTGGGTTGTCAGGCTTTCCTTCCCATGGAAAAGAACCCTCTTTCACAGCCAGGTGTCCATGGCTGAAAATAGGATTCTACCTTCTAAAATTGTGTTTGTCTAGGGATTGCTACCAGCCTCCATTCCTTCAAATGATTGTTCTTCTAACAGAAGCCTAGGAATGAGCAAAGGAAACATGGGATCAGTGGTTTAGCATAGCACACTATAGTGTTAATGATTTTTATATATTTGGTTTAATCCAGAGCTTTGTGTTGCACTTTGATGCACACTATCAAAGTAACTGTAGAATGACCAAGAATTTACAAATGATGTCAACCCTGGCAAAGTTTTGCACAGTATCCAACACAGAAATTCCATTCTCATTACTCATCTGGCAATAATTTCAGAGATGACTATAACAGTATTTTTTTAAATAGTTACCTGAGGACTGATGTCGCCCTGATTTTTTCAGCCTTCTCTTCTGTTTCACAGTTTCATGTTTTGGGTTCTTTCTCACGCTCTGGTCTGTAAACACAGCCCATGTTATTGTATAGTTTCAAGGAGAGTTTTTCATTCCTGTTCTTAGAGATATGGACAGCTGATGGACAGTTGTCTTGACCAATGGGATGGGGAGAGCTGTCAACCTTCTCCCCCAATCCCTGGCCTTTGTAGAGATACTATATATAGAGTCAGACTTTTAAATAAAGTAGGTTTTTAGTTCATGCCTTCTGATCAAAGTGTGAGTGTGTGTTTGTGTGTGTGTGACGAACTGCGTCAGACTGACACAATTTTCTTTTCAGTGGTTCACTTCAACCATTTTTTTTTCTCTCCTGCTTATGACAGTGTTGAACATACTAAACTAATGGAAAGAATCAAGAATTTAGCAAAGAATTGTTTTGACCACTTCACGGCCAAATACACACTGTTGTTCCTCCACACTAATTGGGACAAGCATTTACATATCACAGGAAAATCTTTGGAAAAACTACACTGATGTTTTTCACGTAAGCACTTTCAACATTGAAACATAGAGTTAATAATGAAAGTTAAAAATAAAATAACAGGATAATATACTTAGTAAATTGTTTCAAATAGTTATTAGAGCAGCTGAAGGGAAAGGTGAGCTCTTCCAGAAGAAAGATTTGCTGCTGAAAAGTAGCCCAACTTTTCCAAAGGCATTTGTCTAATGGCAGAGCGTATTTGGTATTCTCACACGTATTACTGAGGAATAAAAGTAGCAGCATAGAGCAAAGTAACTTAAGAACAATTAGTGGGCTTGAATCTACTCCTCAAGGTCAAATACTGAGAATAGCTATATTTCAATTCCTTTCAAATGTATGTGAATAATGTTTTTTATAAAAAGATACAAAAGAATCTATATTTTATTACCTGATTGCAAGAATTTCTTTTGTAGTTAACTTCTATATTCTTCAGCTTTGCATTCTATTATTTTTTGTAAGAAACATGAATATTCACCTGGATAAAGAATGAAACATAGAAGCTGTAAAATTCAGAACCTGTAGGGCTATTTTCACTTTAGTATCCATCCAGAGCGATTTCATTAGTGAATAGGGTTAAACGATCATAACATTTGTGAAGGAGTAGAAAATAGAAGAATAGTCTTAAGGTTAGAAAAGTTAGGAGCCTGCTATTTTCTGACTCTATCATTATGTCAAGAGCACTTTGAATTCTAACCTTGTTCCAGTATATTTGCAGCCCTTTTTTGCCTAACAATTTTAATACAACTCAGCTTAGGGTATTGGGAAGATGACGTTCTTTAGAGCTTGTTATTACCCTGAAACAAAGGTGCCGAGTTTGTCACTTAAGGCTGCTGTTCTATATTCGTGATTCTTTCTAGATTTGGACAAAGACATGAAAGAGGCAAAGAAAACCTTCTGTAGACTTTGCAAGTGAAAAGAAAAAAAGATAAAATCTTCTGCAGACTTTGAAAGTGGAACAGGAACTATGAAGGATCTGTCTGCTTTGCAGGCTCCAGTTCTCACTCATTTTTTGCACCAGTCATGTCATCTTCATAAAACATATCTACCCAGAAAGCTTTTTGTCATCCTCTTTCTAAGGCAGAAATGAGCTTTGTTGTCAAAATGAAGCTATAAGTCCACTTATAGAGGCATCTTTTATCAGAAGGCATGTCCCGTACCCTCTCCTACAATGACAGAGGAGTGGTCACTCCATTTCCTACCCATTTCTCATCTCTATAACTCTTCAACTTCTAAGGCCTCTTCTGCATAAGTCCATAATTCATTTTTAGCTCCGTGTCCTCCTTTTTTTTTTTTTTTTTTTTTTTTTTTTTTTTTTTTTTTTTTTTTTTTTTTGTGTTTTTTTTCTTTTTCCTGCTTCAGGATTTCTTCAGCACCTTTTCTCATCTTCTGTCAACATCAAGTCAGTCTTCCTGATACCGTTTTTCCTCTAAATCTTTCTCCCCCTCCCTCTCTCTCTTTCCTTTTCCTATGATTTTCAAGTTGTCATTGTTTTCTTCCTGTATTTCCACAAAAATATTTAGTTGTATATCAAGTATGAGGGAAGGCTGTCAGAACTGTATTTTTTCAACATAGAGAAGACCAAACAGAAGATCTAACTGCTCTCTCTAGATACCTAATGGGTAAAGATTGAACTAGAATATTGTCAGAGATGCCCAGAGAAAGGACAGCTCAGACTAGCTGGAACATGGGAAACTGAGATTAAGTATAATGCAAAAAAATTTTTCACAATGACGATGGGCCAGGCACTGTACAAGTGCTCAGGGAGGATCTGGAATCACCAGCTCTGGAGGTATAAAAAACCCAACTGGCCAAAGAAACCTCAGAGTAGCCTGGCTTGTCTTTGACCCTGCTTTGAACACCCCCAGTGACTTCAAGTCCTACAGAAGTTCCTTCCAACCTAAATAAATCCACAATTCCAGGTAATTAAAATATCATTTATTGTCAGAGGCCGCATTAACAGTGTGTGATAAAAAGCACCTTTATTCAAGGCATCCCACTTTCCATGACAACTGTCAGGAGAGATTGTAGGGAGATCCGTAGGGAGTTTGTGACCATATCTTACTCTTTTCAGATTTTGTAATGGGAAGTCAAAGGTATTGTGAATAAGAGAATATGTATCAAATGACAACATTTCTGTGTAAACAGAAACAAGTAAAAATTACCAAGTTCTAATATATTTAGGTTCCTAATAAAACGAAAAGTTTTACAGTGTCATAATTGCTCTGAGCCCAGGTAGCCACAAGTATCTTCTACAGGATTCTGCATTTCTGCCTCATATACCACACACTAGTAGGATTATTCTCTGTTTACAGCTCATGCTGTGGGAATTCTATTCCAAAATTTTAAACAACCTTCCCAAAGCATTTCCAAGCATCTTTCCTGAATCATGCTGTGCTTCTTCAATACAGGCATGTAAGACTGTGCTTGTCTGGGGGAAAAAAAAAATAAAAGCTAAAGAAAATACTGCTGTAGGAAGATTGTCCCTTTGGAAAACTTGAAATCTAGTATCATCCCAAAATATGTATACATGCCATGAAAGTATTCCATGCTTTCTGCTACATCAAGTCATCCAATGGCATCATCTGAACATTTTTTTTTTTCCTGTAGCTCCTACTACTTTGGATTATTAGAAGTAAATTATGCCTTAAGAGGACGGCTGCTTCTTAAAATGAAGTTTTTCAGATTTCAGCTTCTCTGGACTTTGATATCAAGCCATAATTTTGTCCCTCCTTGTACATTCCTAGTACTTGGAAAACAGTGTTTAATGTTGCAATATTTTTCATACTACTACTACTTTGTAATCTCCTCAGCTTTACTACCCCAAACTGGTACTCCAACATAGGTAAATAAAGTTTAGATACAATAGATTTAGAGCTGGAGTTTTTCATTGTAGTAGATTCAGATCTACAATGATGTTGTTCCAGGTGTTTGCTACTTTCAGCCTCCATTGGTTAAATACATAAGAGATCCACATGTTGGAAGAAGATTTAGATGTAGAAGGCAGCCCCCCTGCTTGGAAACAAATTCACCTTGGATATGGTGTTCTATAGTCCTTGTTCTGCACAGTCTGAATGGGATACCTGATAACAGCTGTTATCTGGAGAGGCATCGTCACCTCCTTTTCATATGGCTTCACATGAGAGGAAACTGGTTGAACTAGAGGAAAGAATGTGGTTTGTTCCCACAAGGGAGAGAGAACCTTCAAAGGAGATGAGTTCTTAGACTCAGCCCTGCAGATTGTACTTCCGTGACGCAATTTGTCACACACACACAAACACACACTCACACTTTGATCAGAAGGCATGAACTAAAAACCTACTTTATTTGAAAGTCTGACTCCATATATAGTATATCTACAAAGGCCAGAGATTGGGAGAGAAGGATGACGCCTCTCCCCATCCCATTGGTCAAGACAACTGTCCATCAGCTGTCCGTATCTCTAAGAATAGGAATGAAAACTACCTTGAAACTACAATAACATTGGCTGTGTTTACAGACTACAGCATGAGAAAGAACCTAAAACATGAAACTGTGAAACAGAAGAGAAGGCTGAAAAAATCAAGGCAATACTTCTGTCAGGGGTTGAATGGACATCACATGTTTCCTTGCATCAGTACTTTTTCATCCCTGCAATTACTGAAGCCCTAGCCAAAGGGAAATCCAAACACTTAATTTAAAGCAAACAATTTATCTGTAATTAAAGGTAAGAATATTGAAGACTGAAGAATATTATTTGTTTGTGAGGAACTAGACTTGAAATAGACAAGTTTAAATAGTATAATAATGTTAGCTTGTACTGCAGATGAACAAATTGTAGAAAAACAGGAAGGAGGGAAAAATGTACAGAATATCAACTTCTCTTGGGGCTGTGTAGAACAAGAATGTTCTACACATTCTGCCTTCCCTTCAGCTCCACTGACTACAGACTTCAAAATTTTCCATGAATTTTCCCAAGATATACTCAGCTTTGATTTCATCCCTCACTTTCCCCCCTCCCTTCTCCAGAAGATCAGACCCATGTTGCTCAGAGAGTCCTTCCCTAAGGAGCACTATAGGCTGGAAATGGAAATTTGTTGTTGCTCCTTCTGGATCCTGAACAGATTTTAAAGCTAGAGCTCTGAATTCTCTGTTGGTAAGCACTGGAGGAAACAAAGCTGAGTTGCCTCTACCTAAAAGCAGAAGTTTACTAGCTGAATACCATTTATCAATGAAGACTATCACCAAATGTTATGGATAGATGTCACATAAAATAAGCCCTGAGTAGGGCTTTGGCAGAACCTTTGTGTCTTATAAGAATAATGAAAATATAGGGGCAATACAGGTCATTTTTGGAAATATAAATGCTCTTGAAAGGTCATGTAGAAGAAAATCTATAATGATTTTTCTTATTTGTAGACTACAGATATGGTAAATCATTTCACATATATATAATAGGATGGCAAAATTCCAAACCACAGAATCCAGCTTTGCAGAATAGTAGTATCATGGTAAAAGCTCTAAGACAGGGGTGGATGAAGGGGAGAAAATGTTCTGAGCTTCCATCCTTTCTCACTCTAGCACTCATTAGTTTCCCACACAGCCATATTGTTACAGTGTGGTAGCTTGGATGATGGTGCTTGTAAGGGAAGCATTCATTTATTTACTCATGCTCAGCAAGACAAGATCATGCTTATGTGCTCAGGATATTGTTATTTGACATGATAAAGTACATTTTCAGGCCTTTCCCTGGGAAAAGCTGGCTGGAACCTAGTTATGCAGGTGCAAAGGTGTCCTGAGAAACAGCACATGCAATGGGACTCATTAGCACAATGCCTGAGGTCAAAACCAGTTCAGTTGCACATGCCACAGACCAAGTGAGATTCATCATGTGGTCTAGGAACTCGTGACTCAGTGATAATAAGAAACTGATTCACTTTAATGGGGTGGATGTAAATATCAACTGTTTTACACTACTGTGTGTTGTACCACGAAAAGATTCCAACTGAGTTGAGTGGAACAGTTCTTTTGACAAGCTGCAGGTGTTGGGCCTGGCTTGTATTCTCTGACTGCTTGGGGTTGCTTTACCCTAGTTGTCTACAGTAGATCCTACAATACAAATGATTTAATTTTTCAGTGGGAAAAAAACCCCATCCCAACATGGGGCTGAAAAGTCTTCTATCATCCAATGAAAGGAAAGGATAAAACATACAGTACACAGAGATGCTTTATATGATTATAGCAACTTGAATTCTGAAAGAAAGGGGGCTCAGAAGAGATTTCTTTTCCTTCCCAGATAGAGCTTTTGTGAAACATTGTCCTAAACAAATAAAAGATTTTTTGCTCAAATGATCTACCTTGCTGTTTTCCTTTCCTTTGAAGAATCCTGTGGTACAATAGGCAACCCATCAGGAATAATTAGATTATACGGCAGCATCCATGGAAACAATGCAGCTTTTGAAAAGAACTCCTACAGAAGATCTTAGAAATCACATCTATTATGGATATCTTTTACTATTTCAAAGACATCAGAGCTCCAAATTATGGGAACTAACAGTGGGGCAAAATCTGACTGCTCCATGCTTTGTCCCTTTGTCAATAATTATTACTACAAGAAACAGTCAAGTAGTCATTGTGCCGGAGAGAAAAATTGAGCGTAAGGAAGAATTTGACCATGTTTTATTCCAAGTTTTGGGAATCAGTAATAAAATCTACATACCATGCGTAGCAAACTGACACCTTTCTCATTATTCAGTATTTTCTAAAAGGACATTTATGGATGTCTCAAAAAATAAGAAGGAAGAGGTATCTGAACATCATTTGTGAGTCTCATTTAAGAAGCACAAGAAACTACAGACCTTGGCTTTATTGTGACCATTTTTGGGACGAAGTGTACAACATCTGCTTCAATGTATTTATGATTTCAAAGCTGAAATTTGACTAAAGGTGATTAAATTGTAAGGAAGAATATAATAGATTTTTACGATTGAAAAGGAAGGAGAAAGGTGCTGGTGCTGTTATTGAATAGTAGATTTTGAAACTTTAGAGTTTCAACCTGATGCTCCTGTGTATTGTGCTACAGACGATCAGTATTTCCACATCTTTCTGCATTGTTATGAGGCTCATTGTCTTTCTGGATCCCCTGCCATTCCTGGTTTCATTGTGGGGTGTGTTTGTGTGTGTGTCAGGAAAGGAGCTTATGCAATGAATCCGTTTCTTTACAACAAATTAAAAAAGGAGCAATAAAAACACCTGCACTGGGGATTGTGTCCTGTTCACTAATTATAGTTTGAACTTCCAAAAGTATTTAGCTACCCAAGGGAACAGTGTTTTTCTGAACCTCCTTGAGATGTGTACTCCAACATCACTGCCACACAGCCTTGTGTTTCCCTGCAGAACAGGTCCAGGAGCAGCAGTTCAAGAGTCCCCCAAACCCCCTCACAGTCAATTCCGGTACCTTAACTGGCCAATTAGGACTTCAAAGGTGAGACAATTAAAGAAGTCATCTACGAGTCAAAATAATTTTCTATATACACTGGGATAAGTCATATTGTTAAGATTATTGGGAAAGGAAAGGCTTATGGGGGCTTCTGAGGCATTTCAATGGCAAGTGAACTAAACCCACAGTCATTCAGGACTTCATAGAACATATTACTGTGAGAAGGTAATAGCACAGAATTCTTAATCAAGGCTGAAGTTGAACTGAAAACCAGACACACGGCAGAGTAATGTGGTCAGATGAAAAAATAAAGGACAAATATTTGTTAGCAAAGCTCCTACCCATATAAATATTATCTGCATAAACCTATAAGAAAAAAAATCAGTTCACATATTGGTTCCTTATACTACTTATTGTGAAAACTGGAAGGAAGAAATTACTCTATTTTCACTGAAGACTATTACTGTGATCATCTTAATCATATCGTAATCAGTATTATGTTATAGCATCTATCCTCACTACAGTGCCGATGTGCAGTGTAAGGTGATAAATCACAAACACAGTACTCTACTCGTGAGCTTTTCTAGCAACCATGGTTTTGATCTGGAATGAGATTTTCTGCTAATTCACATGGTGATTTGGTGTGTGCATCTCCATTCCATTCCATTCCATTCCATTCCATTCCATTCCATTCCATTCCATTCCATAAAAAAATCTTTGCTTGAACCAGCAGTGAAGAACGTGGAGGTTGAAGCCTTGAAAGGCATAGGATCTGTAGTAGCAGCACAAGCAGACTGTGAGGCTCACTTCTATTTCCATTAAACTCAAGGCCTGAGTCACATATCCATCCACAGTTCCCACTGAATTCATCTGGAGTGTTAGGGACTGAAGAGCTCTGAAAAATGAAATCCATAACTACTATCAGCATTCCAGGGTCAATGATTGCTTTTGAAAGGTTACTGAGTAAAGTGCAGGCTGCGCAGAGAGCCCAGTGTTATTGCCTGAGATATTATTCTCCTGAAGAGACTCTATCCAGTGAGTTAAAAGGAAATGTGTTGACTAATTCCACTTATCATGAGAATGGAGCATTATAGAAAAAATGAGAGCTTAAAGACAACAAAAACAAAACCAAGGCAGAACAAAAAGTTCAAAACCTTACTGGCTAGCTAATGTGCACGACTGTGTTAATGCAACGCATTTATTTTGTTAGAAAGCGCTGTTCCTTGCAGTACATGCAGTTTCCACTGAGGTGTGCTAGCTCTCCAAAGATCATCCCTTCTCCCACACCCTTCTCCTGGGCAACTAAAAGTGCGGTTATATCCCCAACAATGTCCACTACTGTGTCTCAGCTTGCTAACCCTTTCACGCCACCATTTTACACACAGCATGTTTTCAGGCAAGAACAGCAAAATGCCAGAGAGGAAATTTGCTAAAGCAAGGGGTGATTTCTTTATTTTTAAACAAGACAGTGCAATTAGCTTCTGTCTGAAACTAGCTGTCTTTGTGAGGGACTGACATGGATATTAGCTTTGAATTCATCAAAATGATTGTGTCTGTTATTCTGGGAGAATTCTGGGCAGTCTTAACAGTGTGGAAGAGGGGTTTTTCATGCTGTTTTGACATTTGTCTGCTTCCAGGAGCCGTTCTGTGATGTTGTACCATCATTATTGCTACCATCATAAATGTAAGCTCCTTCTGCTTTTACATCAGACTGATTTCTCCATATTTAGACCTATTTAAACACCAAGCACACCTACTGATGTCTGAAAAAAACAGATAACGCAGTAGGGCGTTTTTAAAACGCCCCTAAGCCACATAATCAGGAAAGTAGCAGAGATCCAAAGGTTTAACAAAGGTGAGTCTGGGGAAGAGGGGAGAGGATTTCACTTTGTCAGCTTCTTGTTATTTGCAGATGCTCCAAACCAGATTACCTGTGATTTTAAGAACAGTTCATTCTAGTTGAAGAGAATAATGATACAATAATTTTCAGCCTACAGGTAATCATTTTAAACGGCCATGAGGTGAATGCTGTGATATCTTTCCTTCTCAGCCTAAAGCTTATGAGCTCCTAGTGTTGCTAATATGTAATATACATTTTTCAGTCCACCATCAACAAGATATGTGTTTCCCTGAGAGACTGTCATATCTTTAAAAGTGGCTTTGATATGAAATATAAGAAAAGGGAGAGAAAGGGTTTATTAATGTAGCTGTAAGTAATTAAACCCTGTAGTAATGTAAGTATTAACATGAAGTTTGTCTCAAAGAATTACCCTGTACCATCTCAAAACATTATGCAGACATGCAGAGGGGACCCAACTCACCTGGTGTCACCTATCAGTGCAGATATCTGAAGTCGCCTCTGTGCTGAATGGAAATAAACCAGCACATTCCCACTAACCTTCCACAGGTATTTACCTAGAATGAGAGGAAGTCTCTTGCTCTCTCTTGACTGTCAAAGGAAGCCTAGAGGACCTGCTCACACGTAAGCATCTTGCATTTTATGAAACAAGGGCCTTTCAGACCATGATTCCCTAAACACAGAAAAATCAAATGCAAAGGATGGCAGCTGGATCATTTCCTTCCATTAAGTCAAGCAGAAGCTGCAAAACAGGCTCGGTTGGTCTCAAGAGACCCTCAAGAAGCCTAGAAAGGGTTATGGAAATTTATGCTTTTCTCCTCCTCTACTGTATTGCAGCACAAGAGCTCAGTTTAGGAAAAAGGCAACATGGTCCAAGTACCCTTTCAGGTGATCAGTCATTGCCCATGATGGTGGCGTGCTGCATTCTGGAGCTTGTGTTGAGAAGCTTCTCAGATCATATCAACCCTGGCAGTCTAAAAATCTCTAAGAAGTACAATTGTCTGGGGACAACTGAAAAAACCCCTTTCTCACTAAATGGCAAATCAACAACCCCCTAGGATATAGTCTTAGATACAGTCAGGATATTACTCTAGGAGGCAATAAGCCTCCAATTAATTTTGCCAGTTTAGGGAACTACATTCAGAGGACTGTTCAGGTATGACAGGGCTAGTGCATGTCAGGAGCACATGGGAAAAATGCCATCTGGAAGGCAGGAGATCCAAAAGGATCACTTTCATGTGACAATTTTGATTTGTAGGTTGAGATGCCAAAACAAGCAGATTCAGACACTTGTGCATTTGCATTGCATTTTGATGACTCTACAACAGAGCTTGTCAATAATTTATTTTTCTTTTAGCTGAGGTCTGCTGGTGCTTTAACTCAGATCTGTTCAGTAAGAACCTCCAGCTTTCTAGCCTCAAAGCTGCCAACTGAAGTGGCACAATCTAGGTGTTCTCCAAGAGGCTTTGGAAATGACACATCTCCTAAGAGACACAAAAAGGACTTGGATCTTGGATCTTTTAAATATCCCTATCTTCAAATAAACACCAATAAAAACTGTGGAGGATGCATTTGATGGACGGACAGTGAGTCAAGCAGGGGCATCTCAAACCAGAGGACAAGCAGAAGAATGAGATTTTTGCCAAAGGGTTACGCAGTTATTAGATGAAATTATAATGTTACAGTAAATATGAGAAAAAACTAAAGAGGAGAAACTGTGAGCTCTTGAAGTAATTTTAGAGGGAAAATAGCCACTATTGGGTTCATAATTTTTCATAGATTTTTATGCAGCAATATATTCAGTGTTTCAGCACAACAGTGGACTTGCAGGACATCCTGCAGGACATCATTCCCCGGCTACCACTCCAAAAACCTGGACCGCTCTCTTTCAATGTAGGAGCAGAATGGTTTGCTCAAAGGACTTTTGTTATTAGAAAGGCACAACTACTGAGGATGGAAAGCATCATGTTGCCAGACTTGTCCAGCTCCACCCAGACAAGCGAAGAAATGCTTGTGTTGGGAACTGCTCTGGGTGTGTGAGCACACATTTCCCTGTACCCTTGGACCAATCTCTGCAAATCCAGTACTGACAGGCTCTTGGCTTACCAGCAAGGTCGGGCTTTAGGCACAGTGAGGTAGAACAATTTCTAGGGTAACAGGCTCCAGGAGCAGCAGAATGACCAGCCTTTATAGTCACAGGTCTGCTGCTAAGCTGAAGTAGCAGCAGCCATAATGTGGGATGGCAATACTCCCTCCTATGAGCAGTAGTGATTTCACAAATTCTCTCATCACAAAAAGTATTAAATGAGCAGCAAATCTGGTTCTCCAGGTCTCTCCTCAGCATGTGGCTTTCATCACTTACCTTTCATTCATTCCTTTTCCTTCAGTAAAACCACCCTACTCCAGCTACCCTGAGCTCCCCATATGCAAAACTCTATCAGCAGCTACTATGCTCTGAGGAAGTCATTCATGTTCATCCTTCACAAAAGCAGTCAGAGAATCTTAATGAATTTTTCGAAAGCAATGAGGTGGGTGGAGACAGGTTGGAAATAGAAATATTTTTAAAAACAGATAAAATCTGCTCATAATGAGAGGAGGAATTGGAATTCTGGCCACTCACCATTCACTCACACCTCAAATAACTAAATACTTGACCCAATTTTCTGTTCTCTTTGCAAAGATTGGCACTAAAGGGATTCTCAATTATCAAAAAAATATGAGCACCAAAATACCACTTCTGCACTTGTAAAAGAGGCTCCAGTAAGTCTACCTATGTGTGCTTGGAATCTTTCAGAAGAGCCAGTAGAGTTAAAAATTAAATGAAATTTCAAATATGGCTTTTTATTGTTTGTTTCTTTATGCCATATAATAAATGCCTAAAATACTTTTTAAAGACAGTGTTCAATAGTGCCTGGAACCAAAATGTTGGCTGAATTTCTTTATGGAGACAGCAGGAAACCACAAACTTTAAATCCACACTGAACTTTCCCAAAGATGGAGCATTCAGACTGATGATTTTGATACAGATCCATGTGTAACCATAAGGTCAATGTTAGATTTTGGTGTGTGTGGCTTTTTTATTATATTTTTGTGAGTGACAGATAACACAAATAACATTTGCCATACACTGAATTCATTTTATTGCATCTCAATCACTGTTGACTATTATCAGATGTCCCTTGTTTTTGTTTGACATTAAGAAAATTGTACTCTTGTATTTATTTCTGGGTGTGAGTGCATAAGAAAAAATAAACTGAAACATATTTGCCTGTTTTCAGAGGACTTATAGACAAAGGGTTACTTTTGCCAATGAGCTACAAATTCCTTTTCACCTTCCTCTTTTTCTCCCCAGTCTTTTAACTCCTCCCACTTCCAACAACAAAGAAAATCAGTGATTTCTGGGGATATAGGTATATGTTCTGCATGTTGACGTGCAAATCTGGTTTTCTGTTGCCAGGCCAGATTCCAATCAGAGAAGATTTTTTATGTCACCCAAATTTTCATTCTTTTGCATTATTCACATTCTCATTTTGCAGATCAGTGTACATTCCTACTGTTATGCTCAGTAGCATTAGAAAAGCCAAGGGGAATTTGAGATCATTCCTTCGCATCACAATTAGTCTCAGCAGGCTAAGTAGTCACAGACCAGATTTTCCCGGGTCTAGTGTCTTTATTTTAAGAGAATTTACTACAGAATCAAAACTTAAATGTGAGGATAATTGGAAATGTCATTGTTATGAGACAACCAAGCAAAAACAGATTCAGAAATAGAAAAAAGAAAGTTCTTAATATCCATCAGTGATGAGCTCATGCCTAGAACAAGAAAGGAGTTGTGTCTATCCCTAATGCTAAAGTCACTGTAGATTTTCCTAGCTTTCACAAGAGTCTGATTGATGAGAAGTTAGAAGAATGGCTTAGGTGAATGCAACTGTTCATCTGAGGCTAAGGGGAGAATCAGAGCATTAAAATATAACTCCGATTCACGTCTGTTTTTTGTTGCATCCTGTGCTGAATGACAAAGAGACTTTGGGATGGGAAACTGAAATAAATGTATTGAATATATGCATCCTTTCCTGTAATTATAGAAAACCTCATCTTAAATCTGGATGCTAATGGTATTTTTAAGGGATCTGACTATTTACATAGATGTCTGATCCTGCACAATGATGAATTCTATTATAAAACCTTGGTTTTCATAGGAGTGCAGGAAAAGGCATCACCTTTATGAAACTGAAGCCTGAAGGCATGGTGAGCCTATTTTTAAATCTTTTAGTCTGTAGAAATTTGTCAGTAACATCCAGTCTGAACAACATGAGAGAAGCTGAAGCCTGGCTGACCTACATTGGAAGAAGCAGTTCCAAAAGGTTGCTCACTGGACAGAGAAATATGCAAAAGCTGAACCATTCCCAGACAAAAAAGAATGATGCGTGCATGATAAAGACACCTGAACACATTATTCATTTTAAGAGGGTACAAAACGAAAGAAAAGACATTTAATATCAAAAGAGGACAAAGAAAATTCAACAGAGCCTCAGTAAAACAAAATACAGTTGGTTAAGGAGGAGCATCAAGGAAGTCCACAGAGGCTTTTGGTTTCCTGAAGAGAATCTCTTGGGTCATTCACCTTTTCATAGATTTGAGCTAGGTAACAGTAGTGCTGTCTTCAAAGAAGAGGGGGATGCATGGTAATTAAAAGTGAGTTCTATTAGAACCATCTCAGACAACTAGGAATCTCTTTTTAAAAGGAAGTTCCTTTTCAAGAAAAACCTCTTTCTTCATGTTAAATGGGAACAGCAGTGTTATTCAGAGTACTAAATTTCCTCTTAGGAATATTTCAAGAGAATAAGAGTGATACACATCCTGTAAAACATCAATTGCACATGTGAATGTGTTTGAGGAAGCCTTGACTTTATATCTTTGACACAACAAAATAAAGATAAGTATGAGTGCTATAGTTTCCTTTAAAACTGTAGTATATCATGACTTGTTTATGTAAAAAAGGGACAACCACAAGATTACACAAAAATACCTATTTCTTGTACACCTAGAAAGTCAAATCCACATGCCTTATCCAGAATCTTACTGAGATCTCTTATATCTGACTATTTCTTTGTTATACCCCAGTGTTAAATTTAATTGCTTTGGAAGTAATTTGAGAGCATGGTTTTCATTATTACCCTTTCTCTCTTTTTCTGTCCCTCTTCCAGGACAAAAACCCAAAACATTATTTGAGATTTTTGGTTGTTTATACATAACATGCAAACCACTGCACAACGGAAGACAGTGCCTCCTCAGGCTTGCCATTTAGACCTTCTGGTTTGTATTTGTGTCCAGTTGATATTTGTGAGAAGTTCTTACAGACACAGGATGAGTCAATGAGCAGGGAAACTTTTTCATTTCGCGGTCAGTTTTCCAGAGAGTTAAAATGTGCAGAAATATGAAGCCATGGCAATTTAAGAGCAGAGTGTGGAAGAAGATTCCTTAGGGCCCAAAGTCCACCCAAGGCACCCAGAGAAATGAAAAACAAACAGAAAACCCCAAACCAAACCCAAAAGACACTAGAATGATAGAATCATAGTGTTGGTTGGAAGGGACCTGTAGAGGTCGTTTTAGGTCCAATCCCTGCTCCAAGCAGGATTATTGCCAGCACTAGATCAGGTCAACCATGGCTTTGTCTGGCTCTGAGGATGGAGATTTCACAGAGTCCCAGTGTAACCTGTTCCAAAGCAGCACAACCCTTTCAGCAAGGAGGATTTTCCTAATGCCCACTTTGAACTTTTCAAGACAGAATTTTTTATTTTTCTGCTTCTTGTTTCATATTCTGCCACTACCAAAAAGAGTTTGACTTTTTCATTTTCGTAGTTGTCCTTAAAGATGCCAGTGACTGCCATCAACCACTGCTAAGCCTTCTTTTTTGCCACCCTGAAAAAGTGTGGTTCTGTCATCATCCATTGGTTTGTCAGGTGTTCCTGTGATAGCAAAACTACCTCATGAACCCTGGATCATTGTCTCCACTGGCGACTGAAGAAGATACACAACCAAGTAAGAGTTTTCCAGCAATACTGGTCTTTTGAAATGTTTGGAAACCAAAATAAGTTGTCAAGGATCTGAGCAGAACAATCAAGGTCTAACTTCAAACAACCCTGTGGACTAAGAATAGGTATTAAGCTTAGACAGTGAGCTACTAAAACTCCATTAGATCAGGAAGGGAAAATCACATATATGTTTGGCCAATGTACTGATTATGAAATTCCCATGTGCAATACATAAAGAAATGCATCTCTTCCTTTTTTCTTGCAATACTGACATGCTTTCACATGTAAAATGCTATGCAAAATATTTTCCCACAATTTTTCACCACTATCAAAAGATTCTTATGATTTTTTTTCAGATTCTTCTACTTTGCACACTTGTTTTGTTTATTGATAAACACTGCTTCTGAACTCAAGGAGGAAATGTTTAGACTCATGTCTAGGCAATTTCAGTTGGAGGGGACCTACAATGATCATCTAGTCCAACTTCCTGACAGATTCAGGGTTTACCAAAAGTTCAAGCATCTTATTACGGGCATTGAACAAATGCCTCTTAAACATCAACAGACTTGGGGCATCGACCTCTCTAGAAACCCATTACAGAGCTTGACCACCCTGTCAGTGAACAAAAGTTTCCTATTGCCCAGTCTAAAACTCCTCAGGTGTATCTTTGAACTATTCCTATCCCTGGTTCCTTTGGAGAAGAGCTGAGCACCTCGCTCTCCACTTCCTCTCCCCAGAAAACAATGAAGTTGTCCCCTTTTATCCAAACTACACAAGCCCAGAGTCCTTAGCTGCTCTTCATGGGACATCCTGTACAGCCCTTTCACCAGCTTACTTGTCCTCTGGAGGCATTTTCAGAGTCATGGCATCCCAGATTGGAAAGCACCTTAAAGATCATCTGGTCCAACCTTTCTTGGCAAAAGTCAAGATGGTGCAGCCCCCTGTCCAGTCAAATGCTAAAATTCTCTTGTATTGAGGAATCCATCCTGGGAAGACTATTTCAGTGGCTGATTGCTCTCATTGTGAAAAAATTCTCTCTTTTATCCAATCAGAATCTCTTCAAGAGTAACTTGTACCATTTCCCCAAATAGTTTCCATGTGATTCCTCGTAAAAAGGGAATCTCCTTCTTTGTAGCCACCCTTTGAATACAGGAACATGATGATAAGGTCTCCCCTAAGTCTTCTCAAGGCTGCACAAAACCAGTTCTCTCAGCCTTCCCTCATATGGCAGGAAAGGACTTTAACATTCTTCTTGAATTGTGGAGCTCAGAACTGAGCACAACATGAGGGTAGGCTGCCTCAACACTGAATACAGTGGGATAATCCCTCTTTTGACCAGCTGGTTTGATGCTCTCTGGAATGGAGTTTGCTCTGCTGACACAGACTGAGGCTGCTGAGCACCATCCCCAGATCCCTTTCTGCAGGGCTGCCCTCCAGACATTCCTCTCCCAATTTACACTGGCTGTCATTCCTCGATCCTAGGTGCATAATCCAGTATTTTGACTTGTTAAATTTCATCCCATTAATCACAGCCCAATGATCCAATTTATCAAGATCCCTCTGCAAGACATCTTGTCCCTCAGGAGAGCCAACAGCAGCTCCTGGGTCGGTTTCAACAACAAACCTGCTATAATGGCGCATTCAACTCCTGCACCAAGATCACTGATAAAGACATTGAGCAGATCTCGTCCTTAAATTGAGCCCTGTGGGAATCAGGTGTATCCTGATTCACTGCCACCCTGTTCACAGCACTGCTGCTCAGACAGTTCCTCATCCAGCCCCCTCATCCCACAGCTGGACAACTTGTCCAAGAGGGTGCTGTGAGGGAAAGTATCAAAACCCTAACTAAAATCCAGAAAAGCTCAATTGACTGCCTTCCCTTCACCCACTAGGCAGGTGACCTTATCACAGACGGGTATCAAATTAGTTAAAATAGGGCTTTCCTCTTGAGAATCCATGTTGTCTGTGCCTGATGATTGCATTATTTTTTTATTTATTTTCTTTTAAAGAATATATCTTCCTATTTGGCTCTTGCAGTTATAATTATAATAATTATTATTATCTATAACAGAGACAACCCTATGTCATGTAGCAGATTTCTCATTGTGCTGGATACTGTACAAAGAGAGAATAAAAGGCTGGTGGTGTTTGGGAGCTGGTTTTTTATGTCACATGGTGTTGTTTCAAATCCTCACTAGGAAAACTGACACAACACAGAAACCAAATAAATTTCCTGGAGACCTACAAAACTTGAAAGAATAAGCATTTCTTAGATATTTGCTTTCCGTGACCAAAATATGATTGCTGTGAATATTCTTGGAAAATGAACAAAAAGGGCTATGAATTTTAAATACATTTAAGGAAAGGCACATGAATGCTTTTTTTTTCCAATTCTGTCCATCTGACATTATTCACATCTACAGTATAATATACTGCTTGTGCAGAGCTACATTCAGAATGGGTGTAGTTCCATTGAATTTGGTGGAGTTACACCAGGCATTAAAGCAGTCCATCCACTGATTTTACATTTTGAAAGCAAATCTGTTCAATTGTAACAGGCACCACATTATGCCTTTGCTAAATTCAGTCATTCTGCCACCCGAGGGCTGCCCCTTTTTTTTTTATGAACCTTCCTTTCTTCACTTTTTATTACCACACTGCTCCCTCAACGTGATTGCATCTGCATTTTATTAGGATTACTGCTACTGTTTAAGAAACACCGTATCTCACTGCATCCTGCTGTGTTTTAATATTTCCTGGTTTATTCCACTTGTATTTCCTTCAATAGATAAGTATATATTTTCATATGCAACAAAATCAAACTGCTTTAGGGAATAAATTGATAAATTGGCATCTAGAACACTGCTAAGCATCCTAACTCTGTGCCAGGCTCAGAGGAAATATCAGGACTGCCAGTTACATTGGCTGAAGAGTCTGGCTGAAGACTGTAGCCAGCCAGGAAGAGATTGTCTGTCTGCTGGAAATGATTACTGTCATTATTTAGACTTGAAGTGGTGCTTGCTGCTTGCTCTTCAAACACAGGCAAGGTACAAGATACTCTGCCCCAAAAATCATATAATTCAACTTGAAGCAGGCAAGCCATCAGTGAGAGACTGATTTCTAAGGGGAGCAAGGGGAGGGTGGAGGAGGGAAATAAATGCTTTAAGGAAGAAACCTGCCAGAGCTCCTTTTGCAAAGTATATGTGCATGTACATGTATGTCTGTGAATAAGTATACACAGATTGATATTTTAAAGGCTCAGCCTCAGATGGAAAAGCACCCTGAACACTCAGTGGTCCCCCCAGTTGTACTTGGTAACCACTCAGAAGCCCCTGGGGAGCCAAGGAAACCTGCAGGGATGTGCCATGCAGTGACCATTGCAGTCTCAGGGCTCTGTACCTACAAGAGCCTTACTGAAAAAGCAACATTATCTAACAGGGGTACAGGTGATGCCCATGGATTGAGACTAAGCTACATCAGGAAGGGACTGCTACTGCTGCCAGTCAAGTGCTATTGCAAATTTAGCATGAAAATATTGTCAAGTAAATATATGAAGTCCACCCCACACACCCCACGCCTTCCTGTCCCAAAACCCGAAGCTTTGGAGGCAGAAAGAGAAGCCCTAGGGACATCCTGGAGGACAGATGCTGAGATGCTGGAGTGAACTTTGTCTTGAGGATCCTGTAGGATCCATGGGTTTGCTCAGACTGTGTCCAAAGCCATGCTTGCAGATTTGCAATGTAAAAGGCTAGAAAATCTGTCCTTGAGGGCATTTTCTGAGCCATCTCTATAAGACAGTAGCCTGCCATTCCATCCTTCCTCCACCTTTTTTGCCTTTTTGTCCTGAAATCATGCACTGTATAAATCCAGGGCTGCAAATTTCTCTGTGGAGCATCTTCCTTTGTTTAACTGGTAGAGTCAATATTGTGTAACATGGAGCAAAAAACAAAACCAAAACCAACCTGAAAAAATTAAAGCAAAATAACAAGGCTAACCCCAAACAACAACAATAACAACAAATGAAGAACAGCCAACCAAACCAACACCCCCAACCTTCCTTTCTGCCCCTGTCTACCCAAGTATCTTTGCCACCCAAGACACCAATCTGTAACATGTTTTAGTCCCAGGAGAAGGAGGTTTGATCAATGAAAAGAACGTGTGGTACAAGCTTGAAAAATTCTCTGGAAAACCATTTATTTGATTGGTTGATCTTCTAATTCTTCATGCATTTCAGACATTAAAAATCCCCAACATATTCAGCCTACAAACTTCCTGGCCAGAGAGGATCCAAAGGGTAAAGGAAAAGCAAAGAAAGAAGAATGTGCAAACAGAGTAGGAGATGACTTGGATGACTACCCTATAAGGAAAACTGATATCACTGTAAACCAATGTAATAATTCATCTCAGCTGATAGATCAGCTAACTGCTAATATATTGTGAATATAATAGACAGTCTGAGCTCTGTAAGATTAATGTTTTCCTGCATGCAAGCTGCAACTAAAAGCGCTATTTTCCCCTTTCATTAATCTAGAAAAAATAATGGTAATAATATCGCATATCTCTTGCCTTATCTGTGACAGTTTCTTCGTGCTGAAATAGGAGATTGTTGCAGTGTGCAGCACAGCTTCTCCATGTCTTCTGTGTGTGAGACAGAAAGGGAGTCATTCATGCTGGAAAATATCTGGCAGAATTTCAAAGTTGCTTCCCTTTTTAATCAGTCTTGAGTTAAAATGTGTTCCTGGAATTACAAGTACAGTTAGATATGTGTTTCTGTCTTCTGTTAGTGAGTTATTTCTTTTCTTTACTGCACAGTTTCTAAGTGTTCACTGTGAGCAAACCTATGGTGAGATTCAAATGTCAAGTAGGGTAAATTCTAATTTCTGGGTTTTGGAGTTTCTCTATAAATCTGTAGGACAAGTAATATGTTGTGATATATGACCTATGAAGCATCGTGCAATATAAAGAGCAGGACCAGCAACTTACCTCTTGGTAGTCCTGACATGACAGGCAGGTAAGATCAAATATAGCAATTTCTAACACTTGCTTAAATCTATTTGACCCTTATGTGAGAGTAGAAAGATCAAAGAGACCTCCTTGGTCATTGAATTCTGCTCCCTGCTATAACTGGCAACCATATCACACAATCCCCTTGGCACCCACCTTCCCCAATGCAAATTTCTTGTCCTCACCTCGCTCTGACTTCTGTGAGCAGCTCCGTGAATTTGACTAAACTTCACCCAGCTCTGGGCACACACTGGCTTTTCGCACATTATCAGAGGCTGGGACTTCTGTTTGGGAGCTTATTTGGGGTTAGCACCTTCTTCAGGTGCTCAGTGTCTGGATCACAAATCCAAAGGGAAGTTGCTGTTAGGCTGAGGGGGCTGAGAGCTGCAAGGTGTCCACTCCTGTGAGCTGCACCGCGTGTGAGATGCACTTTGCTTCTGGGCAAGGCTTGTGCAGAGGCTGTCTTACCGCTCTCCTGGAGGAAAGCACAGTGTCTGTGTGAGGGATGTTTGCAGGGCAACAAGAGTAATGTCTGTGTGGATTAATCCAGAACAGTGCAGAGGAGGTTTTGTGGTGTTCCTCTTTGTGTCCCTGCAAAGACCTGCAAACTTGATTCAGATCTGACACTGGTGGAGGTAATGAAAGAAATTGTCCTCATGTTGTAGCTTTCTTCTGAAAGGCTGACACTGAGGCAATTCCGAGGAGCTGATGGACTTTAGCTCCTCCTTCATATGCGGGGGAGAAGGGGGAATGGCTTCAAATGGAGAGTAGGTTTAGATGAGGTATTAGGAGGAAATTCTTCCCTGTGAGGAAGCCCTGGCAAATGTTGCCCAGAGAAGCTGGGGCTGCCCCATCCCTGGAAGTGTTCAAGGCTCTGAGCAATCTGGTCTCGTGGAAGTTGTCCCTGCCCCTGGCAAGGAGTTTAAACTGGGTGATCATTAATGTCCCTTTCAACTCAGACCATTCCATGCAGATTTGCAACCTTATGTAAAACTTTTAGGCTGAAAAAAATCCAAAGGATATAACTATTGCATTTTTTAAATAAAGTAATCTCTAACAAATAAATTAAAAAAAAATAAAAGAAAAGAAAATAAAGTTTTTTAAAAATTCCTTTCTTCACGGCATAAATTCCAGGTCAAATTATTCTGAATATAACCTAAATATGATTGGCTAAAATAACATCTTATCAACATGTAAATGATAGAAATCATCCTCATAGATTGGCAGCATGTAGACAATAATGGATTCCCCTTTTCCTCAAACTGAGCCTTAAAAACTTTTTCCCTTGTTTTTTTTTCTTTTTTCTCTGCTTTTTTCCCTTTAATGAAAATGGATACTTTAGCAGTGTCTGAGTAAAAATATGGCAAAACTTAATAGTGATTTGTTCGAAAATGATCAGACTGCACCTTTATTATGTTTATTTCAACCTGTTATCTCATATTTTCTGATGATTGTTAAAAGTTTTGTCCAGTGCTCTTTCCCCTCTCCTCAAAAAAACTAATCCTGTACTATACTCCTATATAGTATGCAAAAATTCATAATTTGATTATTTCTACTGCCATAGTGAATAGAAAACTTGTCTTTCACAGAAAGCAACTATATTTCTAGATTTGTGGCTTTTTCATATAGCCATCTTATCTTGCTGGAAGTAGACAAGCAGTTGATTGAGTAAAAAAGAAGAAATGTATCCTGTACACTTCTTTTAGTTCAGAAAAGGAATACTTTTCATTCATGGTGCTCCAATTTTTCTAAAAGGAAAAAGCAATAAATTTGCTAAAACAGCCAAAAGAGCTTTCAAAGAAATGAACATAGGTAGACCTTTGATGGATAGAGGTCAACAGAAATGAGATCAGAGGGCAAATCTGATGACACACATTTTCTATGATTTAGATAGAATATATTTATCTCAGTGTAGAAAAAAAAAGTGCTAAAGGAAAGAAGATATTTAAGCCCAACAGAAAAGGAAGGGAAAGATAAGGACATGGGGATCAAGTAACAGAACAGTTCCTAGGAGAGAGGAAGACATTCTTTTATGCTTTGTTTGCAAAACAAAACACAAGTCAATTGATACTATGCCACTGAAGAGTTAAATCTGTGTATAAATAATTGCAACAACTTATTGGAATGAAGGAGAAAAAAAAATCCTGGAAGTGGAAATTTAATACCTTTGGTAGTCTATGGAGAAAATCAGATTGGGACAGTAAACTGTAGTGACATCATTCATTATTGCAGTAGCAGGCAAAACAATGGTAGATGGCCAATAAAGTACTTTGACGTTGAGATTTCTCCATCTGTATCTGCAAGTGAATATATTTTTTATTACGTGATGGACAAGAAAGCTCTTTACCAGATTTGCAGCTCTGAGCACATTAAAACATCTTTAAATTTAGTTTCAAACACTAAAATACCTGTTATTCTCCTTTCATACTGCCTCAGAAAGTGGTGTTTACTTGTAGCTGTTGAAACCAAAAAAAATGGATTGTTCTAGTTATTTTCATAACTAGTACCAAAGTGTATTTATTCCAATGTTAACAATTCTGGAGATCATTATGTGTAGCTTGTAATTTGCTATATTCAAACAGAAGAATTCTCTATTAAACAGACACTGTTGATTCATAGTAGGTTTTGCTCATACTTAAGATATATAGGTGTTTGACTTTTTCATTTGCAGAAAGCAAAGGGGGCTCAAGAGACTTAAAGTCTGAAATTGTTTATCCCTGCTTCAAGGAAGGCTGTGAAATAGTTTGTGTCTCCTCAGTGACTACAGTACTTCTAAACAAATGTAACTTTCCAGTACTGAATTAGGATTTTGATATATTCCATTACAAATTTGCAAACCTAATGTACTAAGAAAACCATTCTTTGGCATATCTACATGAAAGTAATATCAATATATCTCACCTAGTTGGTGCAGCTGGGTGGCCAGAAAAATAATTTTTTCTTCAGATTACATTGGCCTTTTTGCTGGGAAGTAAATGGCCTTTATAAGCCCCCCAAAAGACCCATAAATATTTGAAAACACTTTTAAAATTATCATCTGGGGCTTTTGGCAACTATGTTGAGGTATCCATTTCATGAAGTGTATTCTCCCAGCACCTCACAATGGCTTGCTGATCACACATTCCCTGGCTCGCTCACACACATAAAGCTATTGCTGTACATTTGATGCATTTATAACACATACACTGAATGGATATTATTTGTTACATATGGGCAAAGGAAGACATTTCAGCATGAAGAGGTAATGCTCACTCAAACCTTGACACTTTTTCTATTGCTGGAATCTGTAAAACTTATTTTTCCACACTGTAGTAGAATGAAACTGATTTCCACTATGTGTAGAACAAAATAGATTTCATATAAATATCTGCTATAACAGCTTTATAAAGTACTATAACACCTTTACTGCATCAGATAACAAAGTATCTTGTTAGGATTTGTTCCAAATTTGGTGGCTGTATCTCATTAGCAAAGTTAATTGTATATGTATTTGCAGTAAACTTGGGACCATCTAATTTAAAAATGAATCCCTCAGTCCTGCAACTACTGGATCTGCAAATGTAAATATGAGCAATTCAGTAATTAAGGGACTTTAAAATATTTCTCTAAAAAAGGGACACCGTGTAAACTATTACAAAGATAATACATCAGCCAACTATTAAAATAAGGGGGGAAAAGGGAAAAAAGCTATAGAATTTCATAATTCAAAAGAGTGAAAGACATTGTGTCTCTGTGTATTATCAACCCCCAGAGTTGAGAATGTGTCTCAAAACCTTGGGGTTTACAGCTTTTAACAATCATGCTTTCTGAGTAGTTCCTGATTTTGAAACCCTCTCTTTCCCAATGTATGCATGACTATGTGTTTTATCAGCTCTAAAAACAGTACAATGAGTAAATTATTTCAGCTCCAGCTGCAGCAGGGAGGCTCTCCTTCCTGCCAGTATAATCTTGTGAATGCTGCAGCTTCACACACCACAACAAAACTGCCTGAAGGGGAGACCAAGTTTGGAGCCCCCTTGCAAAAAATGGACTCTGCTTATCAAGCAATTGCTCTGCTTTCAATTTTAGGAGTATTTACACCAAAAGGCAAGGGCTGATACATTTTGTGATTGCAGTCTTTGTTAAAAAAGTCCAGGAGGGAAGAGGAAAGGAAGGATGACCTTAGAGTCAAGGAACTGAATTTAGATGTTTGGGATGAGTTGCATTCAGTTCTTTCCTTTCCCTGAAAACTCTTAAAGACTGTGGTGAAAATTATTTGATCACCTCATTTCCTAGACTATTAAACAAGGATAAAAGATTGCCTTTGCAGTCTTTGCTAAAAGACTCCTCTATTCAGCAGCTAACTACTTGAGGAGGCAATAACATCTTATTACAGGTACATTTGGCACAGAGATTTCTGAGATCCTAATCTCACTGAGTACCCTTCTGACATAAAAATGTTGGGAAACCTTTTGCAAATCACACTGAAGGCCAGTTGTTATCTATTTGCAGATTTCTGCCCATTAGCTTTAGATGCAGGGTTGAAGCCTGAGCTTTAGCCAGGTATGACTTGGTGCCACCCCCTTGGCTGCCTGCTTGGTTCTCTGACAAGTTAGTGCCATCCCAATTTCTGCACCAAAACACAGCACCAGAACACAGAAGTGCTCTTCTATCAGAGACAATTGTTGACTCTTCCTTTCTGACTAGCTCTCATGCACACAGAAACTTAAAGAACCAGCAAGCAAATCTACAAACCAAACAAACGTTGCCTTCCCTGGTGCCAGCTTTGCCAAACTTCAGCTGCAGCAGCAGCAGACCTTGAAGCCGCTCAGGTGCCTGTTCTGCAGCGGCAATCCCTGCGTGACACCCAGAGGACTTGCAGCAGCAATGTCATCAAGAAGGGAGGCCAAGTTCTCTTTTCTCTCTGTCTGACCTCCAGCGAGGGCTTTGCTGTAGATGAGAGCTGGGGTCTTGCAGGCTTTGGCTGGCAGAACAGTTCAGAGCCATCTCAGAGCTGAGAAGCAAGATACTGCTTTGAGCCATGGGCTGCACTGTCAGATGTGTCACTGTGACACCACTTACTTCTGAGTCATTCTGAACCCAAGAAATTCTCTCCTGATGTGCCCTCCTTGGTTTATATGTAGGTATTTAATCGCTGTCATAGCAAGAGGCCTGGAACAGTTTATATACAGAGCGCACCAGACTGACAAAATGCTATTGTGTACCAGAGAGAAAGGAAAGGAAAAGAGAAAGGGAAGGATGCCCCAAAACTTCCTAAATGTATCAATATAATTATTTAACACATTGTTACCCAGGTCACTGAAAACTTGCTGAGTAGTTTTTTCTTGCCACATTTCCTTTATCTAATCACCTGAAAGTAAGAACCACTGTTTAGGAATCTGGCTAAATATTTGGCTCACTTGATCTAAGCATCAAAAGTAAATTCTGTCAGTAAAGTCATTTTAATCACAAACTAAACAATGACAAAATGTTAAATACAATGAGGAGAAGCCTTTTCCTGATGCTGCCTGTATGGAGGGAGGAAATCACGATGCACTCTAGGTACTTTTCTGCTATCTGATTTAGCAACTTACTCTTATTAGATGGAGAAATTTCAATGGATTCAGGTGGCATAAGCTACTCACTAAGACGACAAGAGCCTCTGTACCAGTAATTTCTTCTGATAAAGTACTATAGACAAGAGAATACCTCAAGAGAAAATCCTGTCCATAATCCCATAGCAAGTTCTCATGGATGTTATCATCCTGCTAATTAAAAACTCTAATATATCCTTGGTTTTGTTGATCTGGAGTATTGAGTCTTCATTAAATTCCTAGGTATTAGAAAGAGATATGATGGAAATATCATTCCTGCTCCTAAAGCTCCTGATCAACTTTTACATGAATACCAATATGGGTTTATATATACTATACATACACATATATACACACACTTGTGTATATATAGACATTATTAGAACACATTTAATTAACATAGTATTATCTTTTCTCCCCAGGTTTTCTGTGTAAACAATGAGAAAAAAGTCCCTTTTCATACAGCTCTGCTTTAAATTTATACCTGGTCTGAATGTGAAAAATATGTTTTGCTTGAAAAGAGCTGTTTAAGATTAGAATGCCACATTTTAGGGCATAACTTCCAAATGTGCTTAACACAGGTCTGACCTCCTATTAGAGTCAGTATATGTTTAACCTCAAAAACTAGCAGGCCGCTGCAAAATGTAATTTAGATTACTAGTGCTTTATGATGGCGAAGTAACCCCGTTCACAATTTTTGCATGGATAATAGTAACAATTAGAACAGCCTTGACTGAAAACATCTATACTAAATACCTCTAAAGTTTTATAGATTTGAGGGATTTGTCAAGGATGAAAAGAAATACGCTAATCTGAAAACATAATGCATTTGTAAAGGAAGCACACTCTTCTACCAGCAACTTTTGTTCCTATTAAAATTTTCTCCAGCCATTCATTATTCACACACACCCAGACAAGACCTGTATTACTTTGACAGCAAGGGTAAACAGTCATTCTTAAGATTTACAGCAAATAAATTTAAGCAAATCGAAGATGGTAATCAAAAACTACTGTCACTAAATACCAGGGAACCAGCCCTGTTATAAATGTGATATGAACATGATCAGTGGCACTGCTTTTCTGAGCAGCACCCTCTGTGGGTCCTATATGCATCCAATCGATGGGCAATATCACAAAAGAGTTGCCATACATGTTTCTCTACCCAACCCAGGAAAGAAAAGCACGGGAATTCACCTCACATCTTCCCTGTTGCTCACACTAATCAATACCCAATATGGATAATCCAGCAGCTGGCAATGTGTGAGTTTTTGTTGCACAGATCACATATTCCTGGGACCTGAAAACATCAGTGTCAGCAATGTGGTAAAAGCAATGGGTAAAGGGCGCAGGAAGATCTCACCAAGAGCACAACTGGGCCTCTGCTAAGCACATGCCTTGCTGGAACCTGTGGCAAGATGTGTCACAGTGATATTTTTCATGATTATATCTTTTTAATATATAATCAGGCACAGAATCTTCCATGATACTCTCGTTACCCAGAGTTGGATTCTTATTATTTTTATTTTTCTGAAGTTCACAAACACATATAAAAAGGTGACATTTCTATGTCTACATACCTAACAACCTAGATGAATTCTGAAGGGAAAAAAACTCCCTCAAAGAATAGCTTTGCTCTGTGGACACCCCTGAAACAAGATTTTTTTCTCAAGTTCTGAAATAGTGTCCCATCATAAAAGTAAGGCCACATAAATTTACTGTTCCATCTGGCTTTTTCTTTCTTGCAGGTTCAGAAAATAACCAGAATGTGTGGTTGGCAGGGTATTCCAGTACCATGTGTTCCAGGCTCTTATTTTTTTTTTTACTCTAAATGGTCTATGAATCATGCCAAAAAGTTTACAGGAGTAAAATATTTCTAAGCTGATCTTCTTCCCAGATGACCCCAATCCCCATCTCTAGACCTTTCAAAAATCCAAAGGTAAAGTTCAGTGTAGGTGGCAGGGTGTTCCCACTTGCAGTTATCCTTGCTAAGGAAAGTTAAATGCTTTAGTTTGAATTTTAAGACACGCTCAATGATTTCATGTGCAGCTATATCACCCACAGTCACATTTCATGCTGTAGGGGATAGAAGATTATGAGGAAATAATCTGGCAGGCACAGCATTAGACAGCTGACCCTGCTTACACTTTGGGGTGCAGAAACAGGGAGTACCTTTATGCATATTTCAGGTTCAGGAGAAAATCTGTACTGAACAAGCAAAGCCGATGTGCTGTAATGTGACTAATTTATGGACTGGAATAGACAAGGGCTAAGAGAACATGAAATAGTAAATAGATACCAAATCAAGTGCTCAATTTATTGTGATGTACGGTAAATATACAGCTGTTATAACTTCACCCAACATGTCCAATTGCAAACTTGCCAGATTCAAATGTATTGCAGTAGTCAAGAGAAAATGTAAAGATATGTAAAATTATGTAAAGTATCCAGAGCTCCTGCTAAATTTTCAGCTACAGAGATTCAATTGGTGAAGTAAAACTGCTTTTGAATTCCCACATAAACTATGTTGCTCAAAATCTAATTTAGACTGAGCTTTAGGTGTAGGTGAGAGACACAGGAAAGCTACAGCAGGTTATAATACTGGATTATCCCATCATATTGTCTCGTGACCATGGAAGAAAAGCAAGTTAAAGTATCATCCCTGATGGAAAACTAAGTACAATTTAACCTGTCTCCTGTGTCTTCCTAGGGTGAGCTGGAGAAATGTGGAACAGACCTTTAAGTGGAGGGCAGCTGGCAAACTAAAATAGGCTTATTTTATAATGGAGTGTTTGGAGAAGCGTACATATAAGTGTAGAAAATTGTTTTCTCTATTCACAGGGGTTAGAGATCATTGTATCACTCAAACTCTAATATCTGATCTGGCTTTCAGGAAACGTTTTGTTTCACACTTGGTATTTTTCTGATCAGTTTCCTGCTATAAATAAGGTAAGATCTGAGTCCAAGTGAATCAAAGTGTCAGAGTTCTTTCACCTTTTTTGGTTTTTTTTTTTTGGTGTAAGTGCAAGTCAGAGAAAAGTAGGAGTTCAAAGAAAAAACTGAAGAAAAGTAAAAATGCTTTGTCACAGTTTTTGACTGTGTTCAGAGGAGACAAAGACTGAAAGGGACAGCCCAAATGCCGAATGAGATTTTCTGCTTGAGGAGAGAAGGGAAACCTGTAGCTTTTCCAGAGCAGCTCCGTGTTCCTCCTCCCTTGAGTTGCAGCTGCAGGGGTCTCCATCTCTTGATTCCTGTAGGTAAGCATGGAGAGAGCCTACCCCTATCCAGGAGATCAAGAATGGGAACCAAGCAAACACATAGTGAGCCCTGATAAACATCTGGTGTGTGAGAAAGGATGAATGGATTGTTCCACATGGAACTTCATTTATGAAGTTGTGGCCTGCTGCTTATATACTTGTCTGCCACTCCTGCATCTCCTGATCCAGCTGAGTACAGGCTATGGTTTGGCTTCTACCTATGCCTGGTTTAATTGGAAATGTGTCAGCTTCTACGGCCCGTTACCCAGGATAGTGAGCACAATGAAGATTTAAAAACATGTATCTTAATTAAATTTAACAGGGTGTGCTTGCCCAAACAAAATTTGCTTTCCATCTTCATAAATCAAAATAAAGATCCAATCTATTTCTAGTGACTTGTGTTGATTCCCACTTTTTAAGAAACCTTGCCAATAGGACTGGAATGTGAATCACTTGTGAAAATATTTTTCCCAGTTGGTCCTAAAAATTTTTGAATAAACAATTTTGTAGTTTATTATACATGTTTCATTCAAGTAATTTGCTACTTCCTTGGGGAATAAGAAAAATTGTCAGATTTTCATTGTTTTTAGTAGTCTTTGTATGTGCTCAGAAATATGAGGACTTTCATCTGTGTTTCAATACCAAAGGGCAGTTTTCAAATCACTATTTAAATATTAATCAAAACTTCACTATTTACAGCTTTCTCTATCATGAACTGCAATGTAACTGCAGCATGATCAACTATTGTATGATTTGTTTTTCTACTTTGTTTTAAAGGCTTGCAACATAAACCAGAGAAACAAAGTCTAAAATATACAGTAAATTAAGTTTCAAAGCATAACATATTAAAGGCAAATTTGAAGAGCTATTAGTCATAGATAAATCAGACTTGACAGATAAAGTATATTGGGATTTTTTCGTATGTTCCTTTTGTAGTCACATGAGGACTTACCAAAGAATCATAGCCCTTGTGTTTCCCTAGAGAATATTTATATTTTTCTGTACATATATGAATGCTTAACCACAGGTTCAGTTCTGTTTCTACTGAAAAAGATTCCCATCAGCTAAAAGAAAGCAAAATAGTATCCAATAGAAAGGATATGGATATCTAGGAATTGGTGGTATATTATCTTTAAGGACTATTTCTCACTAATAAAAAGATTCTTTGCCCTTACCATTTCCAACACACAGAGCCAGGTAAAAGTCTGTACTAAATCAAAGTGGACTATTCTAAAAGTTAGCATTAATACACTGACATGAGAGATGCTGTAGAACCTGCAGATTGGTCACTCACTTTTAGTACTGTGATGTCACTATTGGACACAAAATCAGACCACACAACTCTGGAGTTTGTGAGAAGGCTGAAATTGCATTTATTAACAATTTGACGTCTTTATATACTAGGTCGCTAGAATTAAACTGATTGGTGTTAGAATTAACACCCATTCAATCACATTGGCCAACACAGAGAGACATCAAATGGTCTCCACCTCCAAAGAGGAAGAAAAAACAAAATAGAGTTAACAAAAACATCTCTGTTTACAGAAAATTCCATGAGAACTTAGTTTTAGAAATAAAAACATCTCAAGCTGAAAAACCAAGGCTACACTGTAATACTCCTTAATACACTATTTCATAGCATTTGTAGCTTTCCAATCTGGAGTTAAGATTACCAATGATATTCTGAACAAAAGTGTAGAACTTCCATAGTTTTTGTCTAGTAGCTGCCCAAGGGGTGTGTTTACCATTCATCCTAGAGCTTAGACAGGAAATTGCTTTTAGAATCTCTGCTTGTTCCTTAATCCACTAGCATTTTTTTCATTTCATGTTTATCACTAATGTGTGGAGCTGATCCAATCACATCTCTCTTCTCAAACTGGTGATATGAATTTTTTATGATGCAGTGGCATTGCAATGAGACACCGTGGCTAAAAGTAACAACCCTGTGATGCTGAAATGCAATTTATTACATAGCCATTAATGTTATGTATGACATGCATTTGCATGACAATAATGCAAAGTGGAACAGGTAGAGTGAAAGGAATAGTAGAAAAATTAAGAAATGGAGATCTTTCCTTAGGAGAGTTATGTTTCTGAGCTAGAAATATGTCTGAATAGACATGTGTGTACCACAGTTTTCCTGTCTTTCCTAGACAGCCCCAAGCCACCTCTGCCTTCACCAAGCTGACTGGATACACAGCAAATCTTATCCAAAAGCCACTGGAGTGCAGCTCCATCTCAGAGCCTTCACAGAAAACCCTGTCCATGCTTAGCTGCCTCTCTGGTAAGGCTGGGAAGGTTGATGAGTGCTGATTATTTTGTAGGCAAGTCTCAGGATATTTGAAGTATGTCTGAATGATCACAAAGAGACAGAGCTAATTCAAGCTGAAGCAGAACATCAGGATAAAGAAGTCTTCCCAAATCAAGTTAGTTGGGAAAATAGAAGATTCCTAACCAAAAAAGAAGAAAGATTTCAGATTACCTTTCAAACAGAATAGTGATGATCAATGAACTAATTGCTCCTAGCGAGAACCTTCTGAAGAAGTTTACTGAGGCTTATTGTATGTGACTAAAGGAACTGCACTAAATATTCCACACAGCTCTTCCCAGGCATGTACTCCTAATAATTACACAAAGCAGCAATAAATTATGCAAGGTCTGTAGCACAAGTAATGGGAAATATCTTCACCTTCTGCTGAGAGAACCTCCTGTTTGAGGTTTGAAATGCTTAATGGTGTGAGCATCCCGTAAATAGGATTGCAGAGTAGACAACTTTTGATATATTCAGGGTTCTGCTTCAGGGAAGTGTTCACACTAATGAATGTCTCTTGGTATCTTCAGAAGCTATTTGGTCTCAGAAACTGATCTAGTAGTTGTCTGAGAATACATCCTGAATATTTTTAGTGCATTAATTTCAGATCAGATTAATGTTTGTGTTGATTCAGTTTTCATTTGAGCTAGACCTGGGAAATTTCCAACAAATGACTAGAAATAGTATGAGTTTATGGACCTATTACTGTTTCTCTCCAGGTATAATTTGACCAAGATTCAGAGAGTTATCAATTATTTTTTATTTTAAAATCTAATTTAAAAAATGTCAGCAAGTACGTTTCCAAAAAAAAAAAAAATCCCAAACAACACAACCCCAAATGTAGATTTTAGCTGTCATTTTCAAAATGCTTTCAATTCTGAGTGGCAAAAGAGTGTCTTCTGTTCACCAGAAGAAAATATTTCCAACAACTCAGTGATTCATCACATGAAATACACACTTGTCTATAAGCATGGGAAGAAGTTTTGATGTATTGACATCTGCATTATACTGATTCCAGGGTAGAATTTTGTAGAATTAATTGCTGGCTTGATAGTTAGGGAAATGCTTATTTGATTCTTACATTTTAGTTCTGAAAAGAACCTTTTCAAAAGTTTTGAGATCAACTTAGTGGGATGGTTTTAATTTGTGGAAATGTTACAGACTCTAAAGCAACAAGTCCTGGATCCGATCCGAAAATGATTTTAAAAAATACTGCCATTCATCTGGTTTTGCACTTCACTACAGCACTTGATACTTTATTAATAGCTTAAACCTGGAGAAAGGGTGAAAAAGTTATGCAAATCAGACAGAGACTTGAGAACTGAATAAATTTTTTCTTAGCTTGTGATTCATATTGAAAAAAATACATTTTCCAGATAATGCTCTAAATTGTGAAGAATCTCAAGTAACTCTGCACATGCCTATGTAGGTAATATTGTAAACCTTTTTAAGTGTTACATAAGGGGATAAAAGAGCTGCTTATGATTCTATTTTTTAATATGTGTTAAACCCACAGCACAACTGAAACTTTAAAGTTTCAACATTCCAAGCAGTTAAAATAACATGCATTTAAAATCCCATATTAAAAAAAAAAAAGTTAAACAGGAATGTCACAGCAAATGCTTGTTGGCTTCCTTAGAGACTCCTTCACTCTGTGTTTGTTCCCCTGCTGTGGTCAAGATAAATGGAGGCAGGTTTGATCAGTAATACCTGGAACTCTTTCTCTCCTCTTTTGCAACAGAAACAAAGATTTTAACATTAACATAATGGCAAAGTGTATATATATTTATTGAGTTTGGTCTTGGGGGAGATACTTCTTTAAAAGTTCATAATAATGAGATCAAAATAGCCTTTTGGAATTATTATAAGAAGATCTCTAAATTTTTGGCTATTTTTGAGATATGATTAGATTGGGGTTTAAAAGTAAAAATGTTTCTAGAGATGCCACCTTTTAAAAATTATATTAACTACATTTTAAACTAAGTTTTAGGTTGAATATCTGTTTTTCTTCTATTCTAGTTTTCAAAGAATCATAGAACTGCCAGGTTGGAGGGGACCTTAAAGATTATCTTATTCAGGGACACCTTCCACGAGACCAGGCTGCCCAGAGCCCCATCCAACCTGGCCTTGAACACTTCCAGGAATGGGACAGCCACAGCTTTTTGGGCAGCCTGTGCCAGTGCCTCATCACCATGACAGTCAAGAATTTTTTCCCAACATCTAAATTAATCTATTCTCTGTCAGTTTGAACCCATTCCCCATTGATTGTTCATTCCAGGCACTTGTAAATAGTCTCTCTCCATCTTGCAGTCTCCCTTCAGGTACCATAAGGGAGATGTACTGTACTGTACATCTCTGTAAGGTACTGTAAGGCCACAATTAGGTCACCCCAGAGCCTTCTCTGTTCCAGCCTGAACAACCCCAGTTCTCTCAGCCTTTCCTCACAGCAGAGCTGCTCCATCCCTCTGATGCCCTTGGTGCCTCCTCTGGCCTGGCTCCAGCAGGTCCCTGTCCTTGCTGTGCTGGGCCCCCAGAGCTGGGTGCAGCCCTGCAGGTGGGGTGTCAGCAGAGCGGGGCAGAGGGGCAGAATCCCCTCCCTGCCCTGCTGCCCACGGGGCTTTGGATGCAGCCTAGCACACGGGCGGTTCTGGGCTCCCAGCGCACACGGCCGGGGCACGTCCAGCCTCTCACCCACAGCACCCCCAAGTCCTTCTCCCAGGGCTGCTCTGGGTCTGCTTATCCCCAGCCTGGATTGGTACTGGGGGTTGTCCCATCCCAAGTGCAGCACCAGCACTTGGACTTGTTAAACCACATGAGATTTCCATGGGCCACCTCTCAAGCTTGTCTGGTTTTGACAATATGCAATGTAATGTACATACTACAAAGTAATATCCTGTGTTCTGCCAAAGCTTCAAACTTTCATCTAGACAGGGAAGAGTTTTTCTTCAAATAAGGAGACTTTGTACCCTTTAGATGCACTCTTGAGAGACACAGGAGGAACAATAAAATGTTCATATGTAAGAATTCCTTATTATTCCCTACAGTGTTGCTGCTGCTGAGACAGTAAACCCCAGATGTCTAATTTCAGCTCTGGAGAAGCTGTCTTGTCAGTGGAAAACTGCTTTGCTTTGTAACTTTTTCCAGTATGGCCTAGTGTCACCTACAATTACTTGTGGACCACTGTACAGGAACTGCCAACCACTGTTTGCAACACAGTCTTTCATTGGATCCTAAATGATGTAAGGTTGGGTAATCACTTCTGTGGGTGAAATTCCAGCTTCACCAAAGACAATGAGGATGGGACACTCTTTCCCCACTTCCCCCCCACATCCTTCCTGAAAGATTCTTGCTGTTTGAATCCAAAACTGCAGCATGGGTTTGTATAGTTAAGATGACAACACCATCCCCCACTTCCAAGTTCAGTTTGAGCAGGTAAATAGGAAGTGCTCCAGTTTTTGCCATTTGTCTTTGTGGAATATGCCTAGGTCTCTGTACTAGCAGGAGTTCTGCACAATGGAAAAATCACAGCCTGCCTTTCTTCAGATGACGGAAAACAGAGTAAAATCTTTATCAGAGGTGCACAGTACAGATGAGGCAATGCTCATAGGTTGCAGTGAAGAAAACAGCAGCTGAAAGTAAGGAAAACATATTACTATAAGGGTGAAAAATTCATCAAAGTTCCCCAGAATTATGGCTCCATCCTCAGAGATTACTTCACAGAAACCAGAAGGACGAAGATTGGAGCTTACTTGGATGCTGGCCCTGCTCTGGGCATGGAGTGACTCCAATATGAATTTTCTGCGATTTTGTCATTCTTGAGCTACCACAAGTCACTTTGTGCAAACTCAGAAGCCACAGCAGAATTCTTCATCGGTGCCACTTTATTGTCTAGATCTGCCCAAAAGAACAGAATAATTTTTCCTTCCTAATTAATGTTAGACATAGACAACTAATCTTTTCTTGCCACCTGGTGTTTCCTGCTAAGCAGATAACTACAGACAAAAGTTCACTTGCAGACAGGTGTGGCCTCCTCTTCTGCTCCAGATCCTCAGCTTGCTACTGACCACTATCATTTGCCAGGACTTTCCTCACTTCCCACAGCAAAGCACAGTGTATATAAACTACTGTGTGCTGGGCTGCATCCAAAGCCCCGTGGGCAGCAGGGCAGGGAGGGGATTCTGCCCCTCTGCCCCACTCTGCTGAGACCCCACCTGCAGGGCTGCACCCAGCTCTGGGGGCCCAGCACAGCAAGGACAGGGACCTGCTGGAGCCAGGCCAGGGGAGGCACCAAGGGCATCAGAGGGATGGGACAGCTCTGCTGGGAGGAAAGGCTGAGAGATTTGGGGCTGTTCTGACTGGAACAGAGAAGGCTCTGGGGTGACCTAACTGTGGCCTTACAGTACCTGAAGGGCGCCCACAGAAAAGATGGAGAGAGACTATTTACAAGGGTCGGGAGTGACATGACAAGTGGGAATGGGTTCAAACTGCCAGACAGTAGGATTAGATTAGTGATAGGAAAAAATTCTTGACTGTCAGGGTGGTGAGGCACTGGAATCCTGAGGTTGCCCAGACAAGCTGTGGCTGTCCCATCCCTGGAAGGAAGGCCAGGTTGGATGGGGCTCTGAGCAATCTGTTCTAGTGGAAGATGTCTCAGACCATGGCACAGGAGTAGGAACTAGATAATCTTTAACATCCCTTCCAACCTAGACCATTCTATGATTTTATGATTCCATATAAGGCGATCGATTACATATGTTTCCTATGGTTGTTCAGCCCTCCGGTGGATGGGTTTCTCCAGTTTCCCTTCTGCAGTACTATCCATTAGCTCAAGTATTTAACAAGCAAGAACAAGCTTGAGAGTAATTGTGCCTTCAGAAAGCCCTAATGTACTCCCAAAAGATCTGGTATTATTAAAAGGCCTTATATTATATTGTACAGGTTCATTGTATTTATTCAGTGAATGAAGCTCATCTCTGTCAGGATTTTTGTCCAGGACTAAACTCTGAACAAGCAAGCAAGATGAATTAAAGATAATTTAATTTATCAGTGAAAAAATTGAGCAGTTAAAACTCGCAGCATTGGTATCAAAATGCATAAAATTACCAGAGAAAGTTTAATTATCTTAATGATTTGCATTTTTAAACCAGAAATTTCAAAAATGGAAGACAGAAATAAGTTAGCTTAGGTTCTATGAGTAATATCAGTGTTTTACTTGAAGAATAATGTAATGGCTTTCATTTCCCCTCTAAATTTGCACAGTTAACTATAAAATTGTTACAGAATTTGGTATTAAATCTCCACACACACAAAAAATTTCTTTTCTTTGAGAAGAGAGATGGACAAAAAGGCTTCTAATTGATTGAAAAATGAAGAGTCAGTCTTAAAATTTTAGGTACCCATACCCCCCAAATTCCTAGGAGTAGGGTAATTTCTGGAATCACACACTTTCAGAAGTGTACTCCAAACAATGGAAAACAAATTGTTGAGCAAAAGAAGCCACCTGTTCCACAAGAAATAAACTGCATTGCTAGTGGAAATTTTGACAGATGACCTCCAGAAGTCCATTCCAACCAAAATTACGCTGTGATTCACTCAGCACCCAAAAGTCACGGCCCATGCCAGTGAGCCCTGGTCAGTCCCTGCCTTGCCAAAGCCAGTGCAGAGATGTGGAATGGGCTGTGTTACCTGGTGGTCAATGCCAGCCCCAGCTGTGATCACACACCACTGGCACAGAGGAAAACAGCAGCGTCACAAGCCAGAGGCACTCTCTGTGAGGCCAGTGGAGAACTCCCAGTCAGTTGAGATGAATAAGAATCCATTTTATAATTATAAAAGCAAATGAGAAAACTAGTAAGTAGGACTGGCTGCATCAGTTCCAAAATTAACAAAGTTAACATGAAAGGAAGATGTACATGAATAGGACTCAAAGCTATAAAGTTATTCATATTGAGGGAATATGAGATTTACTGCATCAATAAATCAGAAAAACAATGTTTAAGAAGAAGACTGATACCTCTTTCTTTTTAAAAAATGGTGATGGTTCTGGAAGGCATGTTGTGGAAAAACAAAGACATATCTCTCACTTCACATTCAAGGCACATAAAGGCAAAGTAAATAATATTTGGGAAGATAAAAGATGGAAGAACTATTACACCTGGAAGGAAAAGTGTGGATGAGTAGTATTAGAGACCACAAAAAGCTTTCTGAGGGCCATAATTGGCCTAGGCCTACACCTTGGAAAATATTAATGAAACCCTATAGCTTGATTCAGGCCATCCACAATATGCCTACACCAGTGAACCAAAATTCTTGAAAATGGTGAACTAGGTATGAACCCAGTGCACTGCAGCTGCACGTGGCTTTCAGCCTGTGGGAGCAGACTACCCTGGAAGGCCATTTCCCACACAGGGAGAGCGATTGTGTGGGCATATCATGTCCTCACCACTGACAAGCAGATGCACCCTTGTTGCTCTGCACTGCTCAATAATGCAGACAACACCCCTGGTGTCTCCGAGAAGGGTCCCAACAGAGCTGCTCTTCACCCACAGAGCTCTTACTTGTAAGCTGTGGACACTAATGAAACTAGATGTCAGTGTGCTCGAGAACAGAAAGAGTCTTTGTGTTCATTCTTGGCAGACTTTTTTTGGTCGTGAACCTACCAGTGTTGCTGACAAGAGGAGTATAATGAATATCTGCCAGTCAAGAATGCAGAGATTACATTTTCATTTAAAAATGGTGTGCATATTAGGGTCACTATACAGACAGATTATATATATATATATGTATATGTGTGTATATATATATATATAAAAGCAGAAAAACTGGCCATAACTTGCAGACTTACTGCTGCTCTGTGGAGATGTGGACAAAAAAATAAAAACTATTAGTTTAGAGTGCCTAGGAAAGCATGTTTCAAATTCCAGTTATCACTGTAAAAGTCCTCTCAGTATTAAAGGAGTTTTTATTGTAGAAACCATAAGAATGCTTCTTGGTGCACTAACAGTAGTGAAGGCACGGAAACACACACCCACACAAAAGTTTATGTGCAAATGTCTAGCACAAAGGCTGGAGGCAGTGACAGTGTTGTCAGATGATGAACACTTAAAACTTGCTGTATGTACCAGGAAACACAAGCCGAGCAGACACTTTGAAAAGTCTGAAGTAACTTGCTCCCCTCCAGCAAACTATGTCTTTTATTTGCTTAGTACCCCAGCATAAAATTAGTACCAATATTTTTAAAGATGACATTTGTACCAAAAGCATTTTCACTGGATATGGTAGTACGGAGCAAATAAAAGATCATGAATTTAATTTTGCATGAGGCGCAGCTTTAGATATATAGTCACCGTACCCCTTGCTGAGTGTAGAGGAGCTAACAGTGGTTCTGTTCACAACTTAGCTACTCCAGCTTAGTAAAACAGCTATGTGGACTCAAGCCAGCGAGTTATGCTCACACACTGAGACTACACAAATGAAGCACTTGCAAATGTGTGTAACTGTGCTCTTTAGCAGATCTGGTCTTGTGTGACCAATACTTCTTTCCAGAATCAATTACCATTCTCTTCTATTCTGTTATGTTCAATGTTAATTTTCACTTGATTTTAAAGTATATTGTTGCTTCTTGGATTGTTAGGCAGTACATTAAACTTCCAATAAATGCTACTAATTCCTACACCCACAGAAATATAATTTACTCCAATGTTTTAATCCAATATGAACTGCATTGATGAGGAGGGTTATTTGCCAATGTTTTGAAGGCAGGCAGGGCGAGAAGGAAAAGTCTTTACATTTTCCAAGTTTATATCTTGGCCCCAGATGGAAACAATTCTACAACAAAAGAATGAACCCTGGTAGGATATTCTTGAGATCTTGTAAGTTCAGCAGCACGTCACTGGTACTGAGGCCAATTTTCCAGAGGACTAATTTGAATAGCAGAAAAGAGGAGGAGAGGAAGACCAAGTGGAATTCTAAGTTAACCCACAATGTGCTGCAGTCTAGCATTAAATGGAAATTTTATATAAAGCAACAGAAATTATAGAATTAAGTCAGGTTACATGTTTGCCTCATGTTTGACTGATAATATATGTGCCTGTGGCTTTTTAAAGGAAAAGCCTTCAGCACTTTAAAGGAGGCAAGTGAAAGATGCAAGTTTCTGTTACTGATTACAGTACTTACAGTACTTTAGAAGAACTGTATTTATAATCCTAACATTTGTCTTTGACATCGGAGGCTTCAATCTGAGATACTTAAAAGCTTCATATATTTTGTTGCAAAAATCTACCATTGAAGCAAATAAATGATGCCTCCTATCAGCCCACATATCTTTTAAAATAGATTGTTATACTAATCAGTAAGTGAAAACAAAAAGCCTTTTAAAGCCTGCCAGCAAAGATGGAATGAATTACTTCTAAGATGCAAGACTGTAGAGCTGGTAGCCTGCTAAGTAATCATTCTTGGAGACTGTTTGCCTTTCACAGTTCTCAAAAAAAGTTTCATGGCAAAATTAACTTCCAATTTAACATCTGTTTCCTAGCAGAGGAAAGATAGTCTTGTGGATTAAAGCTGAGGACTTCTGGACTCAGATTTCCTGGGGAGCCTTGGCCAAATCACTTAATCTCCCTCTATTCCATTCTGTGTGAGTAAAATGGGGGATAAAAAGGGTTGCTTTTATCACTTGCTATGAAAGTTTTTCAGTGGAAGTCTTGACTTGTGTGGGGACATAGCAATCTCCTGACTAACTGCTTCTGAACTCAGATCGTTTGGGTGCTATTGTACATAAAAAATGAAGAAAAGTAATCCGACATCAGGCTGATGTACCACATGCTCAGAGAGTTGTATCAGATGCACTGGAAGTGACAGAAAGAAAAGTTGGTAAAATGAGTTTTAATTAGACTTGGGAATTTTTTTCATTAAACTACCAGGAGTTCCATGAGGTTTGTGAATGTTTGTTGCTGGGAAAAACCATTTTGATAGACAATCGTCCTTCACAAGAACTCAGTGAATTCAGGTGAAATTACCAAAACTAAAACAAGTTAATGTATTTTATTAGGTGTGAGAAGAGCTTTCAGCTCAGATAGCTTGTTTATTTTGAAAAGCTTCAAGCTTAGGTAACTTCTAGGAACAAATTCCAAAAATCTGATGCTGACATTGAGTCTAAGCAATTGGAACTTGAAATAATTTTTCAAATTATTGTCTTCCCCTAAAGCAAGAGGATTTTCCCATATTGCTTGTAGCATTGAGAGTCTCATTCTTAAAAAAAAAAAAAATCACTTATGTTAGTCTAAATATCAGCTTTAAATTTTCAAACCTGAAATAATTACTGGGTGAATAAAGAGATGTATCAATCAATATTAGAATGAGACAAAAAACTAAAATAAATATCCAAAATATCTCAAACATGAAAATAAAATAGGAATAAATATGGATTTTGAGTCTTGCTACAGTAAAACAGGTATTTTTATTTATTTTTTATAGAAATTGATTGGATTTTTTATACCAGTAATAATACTAACTTTCTAAAAATGTGCTTTCCTGAAGGTTAAAATTCTTGGTGGGTTGAAAATGATGTTTGATTACCTGCTGTGCATTGCAAATTTGAGTTTCTTCAATCAACCTGCCACTCAACTTCTTCCACTGTAAATAAATTCACTGAAAAAAACCTGAAGTCAAAAAGCAACACTGAACAGGGAATTTTGTTTTTAAGATACAGATGAAGATTCTGGTCTGAAGATAATCATTCCCATCTCTCATTCCCTCTCGTGTTCCTAGCAGTCCATGCAAAATGGCATAAAAAGCAGAAGTCAGGGAGCGGTGAAGTAAAATGAGGGCAGAGGGGCACAAGGGCACGCTCAAAATGGAGAAGACACAGCCAGTTAAGTGAATGACCATCTCGTCTTAGGAATTTTCATGTTCGTGCAGTTCTTCAAAGCTGGTTCAAGCAGAAAACAGTTAAATGGAGCATAACCAGAAACGAACTAATCAGTTGTTTTGTACTTATTACTGTTCAGGTCAGCATAACCTTTCCATATTTTGATACATTTTTAATCTCACTTTTCAAGCAAAAATAATTTTGCTTTTCTGACACAAATCTCACCCTCTTGAAATACTTTTTTTAAAACAAAAGGTTACACATTTTAGAGAAAAAAAACCCCAAGGCCTAACTAGAACTAAACAGATCGAAAGAGGTATTTTACACAAACATTTACATTTATCTGGTTGTATATATTAGATTTTTTTAACTTTGCTACTGCCAATATGTACACCCCATCAGCACGTGTGTCATCACCAGGAATGTACTGCAGATATGTTTATAGGAGAGTTTAAAATGCATTGTCATGAAAGCTACATTTTGAGTTAGTGATCAGTAGCGCTTATGCATAAAACTTTTTGAGTAAATGTTGGGACCAAGTCACCTACAGAGGTTTCCTCCAAACCAAAATGTTCTATGATCCTATTAAAATAAATTTTTATGGATTATTTTTATCTAATCACTATGGAGATTCATCTCACATGACTCATTTTAAATCAAAATGGTTTAGCAAATTGTGTAACCTACTCACAATCGCACCATGAGCAAAGAATCTTTCAAAATAAGTGTTCTCTCTGACCTACACAGGCAATGAAATTATTGGTGGGAAATTATAGGAAACCATAACTAGGACAGAGAAAATCACCAAAATCAACCAACCAACCAACCGACCAAACAAAAACCAAACAAAAAAACCCCTAACTCCAAATAGATAAATCATCAACGACCAGCTTATATGACACAGCATGTGAATAAATGAAGAAATCCTAATATCACAGAGCCAAATAGTTCTGTTTTTCTTGAAAAGATTTCCTTATTTCTGCAAATGTCAAATTATTTTGCTTCATTATTTACACATCTTGCTGATTTATGGAAAGTTATGTTCAAAATAATAAACTTTGTTGGAAACAGTTCAGATTCTGCAGCTTTTGAACAGTTTGACTAGAGTCTATTTATTTAAAGTTGTCTCAGTGAAATAGGTAACTGGTTCTCTCAGTACTTGTTTGCAATATGAAGTCAAGCTCTAATAATAGAAGCCCATTATTCCTCCAGACTTTCCCCTTGTACTTGCATCCTGTGTTTCGTCATGATTTAAGTTATAAAGCAGGCTGTGCACAGCAATGTAGCTATCTTCTTTTATCTCCTCAGTTTGTTAAGTATAAAGAAAAATAATAGATCAAAAACGATAAGACCTTAAAAGACATAGTGGGCACAATATATGTTAAATACAGCTTTCATGTGTATAGTTAAAGCTGTTGGCTCAAACCTGCCATTAGTCATGTTCCATTATAGCAATGAAGTGTCAGCCAACATAATTTGAAATACAACCCAGATTTCTCCTCCTTCAAACAGACTGTAACCTAATGAAATTAAAATCTATATAAAGAAGCTGGGTCAAAAGCATGGAATAACAGAACCATGATCTGAGTCTTCCACTCTGAACAGTTGAGTTGAGGAAGACGTGGGGTCCAACGGACCCTCTTGAACCCAAGGAACAAAGGGACACCATCACAAAATCAAGGCTGGACTCTCAGTTCAGGAGCTTTTGCACTTGAATTCTCCCTGGTGTATAGAAACTGTTGCTCTCTACAGAGCAGTAAGGGCTGGCTTTTAGGCAGAGTCCTTCCCATTTCAAAATACTCAACTTAAATACTTAATCCCCAACACTAGTTCAATTGACCTTTGTGAATATGAATATTTACCTACATGCATCAAAGTGCACCTTGAATCAAGTCTCAATGAAGGGTAGGAAAAAATGGTAGTAGTATGATGAGGTGGGAAGTTAGCCAATGGCAGGAGTACATAAGTTCACAGAGATGATGGAAAGTCAGCATTCCATGTCAAAATAAAGCATGAGGTGCAAGGGGTCTCCTTAGGTATGATCTACATTTTTGAAATCTGAAAGCACACTCTCCTGTGTATATTATTGAATGAAGCAGTTCATTCCTATAAGAGAGAATATCAATGATATGGATCCATCTACAAATTGAAATTTCCTCCCTTTTCAAAATATTTTTATTTACAGCTGCTTTTACAGTTTAGATTTCTTTATTGTATCCTTTCAAAATACTGAACTTTAGACTAGCCCTTGGAAGGCAGAAAAATCCCCAGTTTTCCTTATCTTTTAGTCACTCTATTTTTTTTTCAATAAAAAATTAATTACTATTAGCTTTCTTTCTATATCAGTGCTCTTAATATTTTAATTGCTATTTAGTTCATGCTCATTCTAATTTAAAATTCATAAGACATTTTCTTTAGCTATAAATATTTTTTCTTAACAAGCATAAATTCTAAATCATAGAATTTATTATTCCATCTTGCAGAAAGTCTTTATTTCTGGGCTATCAGGCAGTTCTTACTTGCTTGGTTGCTTGCTTTTTTCTTCCTTGCTTTATTGATTTCCTGCTTTCTCTCTCTCATTCTCTTTCTTTCTGTCTCTCTTTCTCTTTTTTTAAATTGAGGAAGTCGGATCACAGAAACATCTCCTTTAATAATTCTCTTTTTTAGCCCAAAATAAAACACAGTCATTGAGATTCAATTTTTACAGTTTAGACTGCCATAGCACTGTATAATTTGTGCTAAAGAAAATGCTTAGGGGCGGGCTTCCTAACACCCCTCCATTACCCACATTGACCATACATTAAGGATAGCGTACATCAAGCACAATCATGCTCCTCGGCCATATTTTCTTGCAAATATTAGGAGACAACACGTGAAATTTAACAAGAGTTTGTTTCTCAAAGAGAAACTTATCATAGAGATAAGTTTAAAACAGAAACTTTGAGGTTGGTACCCTTCTGTGTAGTATTAGCTAAGTTAAACTCCAGTAATTTGAAGTATATTCAACTAGATTTACCTAGTGGGACAAGGAGACACTTTATAGGCAGATCTTTCTCAGAAGAGAAGCATTTCTTCACAGAATTTATATATTATTTCTACTGCAGTAGTCCCTGGAGATTCAGTAATGGATGGGGAGCTGGTTGCATCCAGCAGGAGAGGACAATGTGCAGTTGTCCCACGGAACAACAGAACAGTGAGCCTTTTCACCCAAAACTGTAAGTAAAGCAGAGATCCTATTATATGCCTTCCCAAGGGACAATAATGAATAAACACAGCCAAAACATTCAATTCTATGACAGAGATGGGGAGAAGCCAAGGCAACGTTTTCAAAATAGTGGTGTACTTTCTGCTGAAGAACAGACTGAAAGGTGACCTGTGTAGCTTTTCATACTGAGAATTCTCTACATCAGCCTGCAGTCACTGCCTCAAAAGGGAATCTTGCAATGGATAGAATGCATAGGCGCGGTTGGGAGATTTGTAGGTTGCATTAGTTTCACTGAGAAATTTCTGATGGACTTTCCAGAAGAAGGGGCTTTGCCATTCAGTCCAACAGATGAGATGGGAAAGGGTTTTTGTGTTGGGCACATAAAAAAAACCTTAAATAATAAATCAAAGAGAGACCTTTAAGAGCTGGCAAATTCCTGTGTAGCCACAGTTGTCAAGCACAGTAATTAATTTTTCAGGAAGGAATAAAAAATTAGATTTGAATGCCCAGAGAATTAAAAAAGGGTGAAGGAAAGAGATGCCATCTACATGTTCAAGTGCACATGTGAGATACAACACTCTAGAATAATAGACTTTCATGAATTGAAATGGACCCATAAGAGTCATCAAGTCCAAATCCCTGCTCCTTGCAGGGCTGCCTGTCACTAAACAGGCTCTCATACAGGTGCTCCTTGAACTCTGCCAGGCTTGATGCTGTTTCCACTTTCCTGGAGAGCCTGTTCCAATGATCAGCTGCCTTCAGTGAAGAACTTTTTCCTGATGTCTAATCTGAAGTTCTCGTGACGCAGCTTCATTCCATTTCCTCATGTCCTATTGCTGGTCACTGGAGAGAGGAGAACACTCTAAGTCCTTCAGAGATCCAGTGCAGAGGATTGCCTGGCCAACATAATTCCCAGTAGATTTAGGTAGACTGGTTGAATTTTTAAAGAATCATATATATCTACTCAGGCATTCTAGTTGTTATTACTTACATGACAAGTCAAAGGACTTACGGACTCATACATGTCCTTGCCCCATGTTTTTGTAGTCAAATCCTTTCTCCAATCTTTAATTTCTGGATTCCTTGCAGTCTGTTCCACTAACAGTTGCTAAAATTGAACCACTACTTTTAATTGTTAACTTTGTTTTTTCTGTCACTAACAACAGCACACTATGCTAGATGTCAAACATTATCATACTTTTTCAGGCCTATTAGGATTATAACCAGCGTGTCTTTAATTGTTGAAAAGATCTTTGTATTTCTCATCCAGTTTCAGCCATTAAGTGTGATAAATAGGAGCCCCTTTCTCCTTTCAAGTCCTGCAGAAGGAAAATGAAGGGTCTTCTCTTTATCTCCATTCTTTTATTTGTGGAAGATTATCACTTGCTTCCGTCATAATTCTGTAACACTGAACAGAGAAATGTTCTGACTACATCAGGTTCACCACTTACTAGAGCAGACTAGAATATAGACCTTATGACATTGGCAGTTTTGACTGAATAAAAATGGTTTATCTACAAACGTTCTGCTTTAATATGTAGGGGTTTTGTTTTGCTTTGTTTGGCTGGTTTTGGTTTTTCTTTTTTTTTGGGGGGGGTGGTGTTTGTGGTTTTGTTTGTTTGTTTTTTGGGGTTTGTTTTTTTTTTTAGTTGAAAGGTGAATAAAGAAAATACTAATTAGAAAACTTTAAAATAGACCTGAAAGTGTCTCATTTTACCTCCTGGTAACTCCAGTTTGGAGATATAAGGACCCTTTTCCCTCTATGGGATAAATTCCCTAGCTGAATTGTATCCCCTATAGTATATCTTCCTTTTAAGCTCTTGCTAAGCTGCTCTGGTGCATGATGAAAGGTCCAAATCTGCAGCATATCCAGGTAGATGTTGGAAGTTTATTGGGAATTTAAGCAACCCTTTTGATTTTGCGAGTAGTTATGGATATTTGTGAGATATTTGATATTCATGTTTTTCTAAAATTGTTATTTCAAGCACCCACATGGGCACTCTATTCCCAAGCAGTTTTCTGAATTTACCTACGGCAGACACCCAGTGATTTCATAGAATAATGAATAACTTCCACAAGGTGCTTGACTTAGAAGTAGATTTTACAGAATAGTTTGGTTTGGAGGGGCCCTGTGGAAATAATCCACTCCAGGGCAGGGTCACCTGGAGCGGGTGACGCAGGAACGTGTCCAGGTGGGTTTGGGGTGTCTCCAGAGAGGGAGACAGCACACCCTCCCTGGGCAGCTGTTCCAGTGCTCTGCCACCCTTAGTGTAAAGTTCTTCTGTTGAGACGAAACTTCTTGTGTTTTATTTGATGGCCATTGCTCCTTTCCCTGTCACTGAGCCCCACTGAAGAGTCTGGCACCATCCTATTGGCACCCACCTTGGAGACATTTGCATGCAGTAATGAGATCCCGTCTCAGCCTTCTCTTCTCCAGTCTAACCAGGTCCAGCTCCTGCAGTGTCTCCTCATAAGAGAGATGTTCCAGACCCCTCATCACCTTTGTAGCCTCCGCTGGGCCTGCTCCAGTAGCTTCTTGTCTTCCTAGTCTCCTTTTGAAACATCAGGATATTTTTATAACATGAAGACTGAAAAATTTTAAATAAAAGCCCTTTTCCTTTGAAGGATACATTTTTCAGTTGCTTTTACAACAAATTCTATATTTATTCTTTAACAATCTTCTTCACCCTGGGGCTGACTCTTTGATTATATTTTCTGCTTAGAGACATTCAACAGTGAAATGCCTCATCTTAACGATGGTTTGGTGTCACTCTTGGACACACAATCACACACACATGCACACTGTTTGGTGAAAAGGCATGAACTATTTATTAAAACGTCTGACTTCATTTTAATAGTATTTCTACACAGACTAGGGATTGGGGGAGAAGGTTGACACCTCTGCCATCCCATTGGTCAAGACAACTGTCCATGAGCCGTCCATTCATCCAAGAGAAGGAATGTAAACTTAGTTTTAACATTGCTTCAAATAGAAGCAATATTTCAATATTCAATATTTCAAATATAACACCTGTGTGTGAGAAAGAAACTAAAAAACTGTGAAGCATCAGAAAGCTGAAGAAATCAAGGGGACAGTTTGAGATAAATATTCCCAGATTTTTAGAAGTCATAGATGTCCACAAGTCTTTCTCACTAGTTTGTACTCCCTTGAAACATGTCTTATTACTCAGAGCTGCATCTACTACCTTGACTGACCTTGTTTGACTAGATTTGTCCACTTTTTGCCTTTTCTAGTATTGATCAACACATAACCCCTGTTTCAATTGCCTATATATTCAATTGCACAGAGAATGCAATATAAGCAGGAAGAGAGGAAATACACATTTAATCCTGAATTAAATCCCTTGCTGAAATGTTATGAAGAAAATCAATATTGGGCAAGATCTTCACCTGGTGTAGATTTGTGTAGCTCTGTGAAAGTGAATGAGCTCTGAAAATGTATCCCCACTGAGAGTCTGGTATAATATGTTTTATACAAAGGAGAAACATAGATCCCTTCAGATTGAGCCTCTGTAATGTAATTTTATCATAAATTTTGTATCCGTAGCATGTTTCAGTTTGTATTCTAAATCATGTTTTGTATGCTTGGCTTCTTAAATGGGTTGAGGCAATCTCATCACAGCCCCTCTTATTCTAAATAAAATCCTGCAGCATCATCTTTCTGGCAGAATTGTAGGAGATGAATAGAGGGTAATGAAAACGTGAGAGGCTGCCTCAGCTCAGAGCCTAGTTAAGCTTGCTCCTTTCTTGATCTCAAGTGCGTTTGGTCTTTTCCTCTTGTCTTTGGGATGGTTGTGCCACTTCCACCTCTCCATTCAAATTGCTTTAGGTGGTTCCCAGAAGGGAACAGCAGACCCACAAAGAGTGAGTGCTTGATCTTGGTATTCAATGCCTCACAGTGGAGTGGGTACTTATTATGAAGGGATCTGGCCTCTCAAGTGGAATAAGATGAAGTTGCTGCCCTCTCAAGTGAAAAATCAAGTGTACAGATCAAAATGGTCTATTAATACAGACATTTGTGGCTCTATTTTTTACAATTACAGAATGCCCCATTCATAATTTACGTTATATCCACAAAGCCTTACACTCTTTACCTCAGGCATCATACCAAGAGGACTAGAAAATGAGAAAATAATAGTTTTTTGCATGGTACCTTCTATTTGGATGTGACAGTGAGTCCCATGATTGTCTAAAAAGCTTTTTTTGTCATAATTTATTAAAGTTCAACATTTATGTTGCAATTCACAATGAGTTTGTAGGGCTTTTTTATTTGGTATGCTCTATTGTTGAATGCTCTATCTGTGTGGGAAATTTTTATACAACTGAGCCATTGAAGACTGCTTTTATACACCCAATCACCTTGCAAATTTACACACATTTACATTGCTGTACAGATGCAGTGCTCATACATGCTTATGTCAAAAAATAAAATAGTCTAAAATAGGTTTAGAAGGAAGTCAGTTGTTACAACCCCATGATTTATAGACTGAGGCATAATTTTAAATGTAATTAATAGGTACTTAGGTGTTTGGCACTTTGGAGGAAAGGAATCTTCGATAAACTGAAACTTGAGCACATTTAATTATACCACAAATTATCAATTGTGTTTGCCATTTCACACTGAGCCTTTGTTACAACTATTCCAGATAGTCATACTTTACTCCAAATGTTGTAGTTTAACTGCTTTATATTTTCTGATTTACTCTGCCACAAACTGCAGTGTCAGCACAGACCTGAGTATGCACTTAGTGTTACAATGCGTTTTAAAAGTATGGGATTTTAGGTGGCATATTGCAATTTTTTGTTCAGACTGGAGTGATGCAAACCATGATCCTTAACAGGATGAATTATATCACTGTCCTATGGCCTACAGTTTGAAATAGGGTTTGATTTTACGATAAACACATTTCTGCCATTACAAATAGAATAAAATCAGATTTACAATGCCATGGCATTTTATTAGGAAAATGTGAAAACAACAGTTTTACAACGCTCAGTTTGTGGTCTAGTACATTCCTCAGTGTTATTATAACTCAGAGTACACATTCTCATTCTCTGGGCCAATGTTATTAAAAATACAACCGGGAACACTTTTCAAATGCTGCCAGCATCCCTTTAACAGTATTTCATCAATAGGTGTTCTGGTAGTAATATTTTTTTGTTGTTGTTGTGACTACTAGCCTCTTTGTATTACAGTTTTACCTCTCAACAGGCTCAGCTCCTCAAGAGCAGCTCTGTCAGTCCAAGGTCAAGGACCTACAGTGTTTCTACAGCTGCAGTTTTGGCAAAGCAACCTCATGGCCCCATGGCCCTCCCTGAGCACTGGCTGAAACATAGGACTGTCAAGTGGCTGGTGCTGACTTCTGCTCAACTGGTAGAATAGAATCACAAAATGGTTTGGGTTGGAAGGGGCCTTAAAAATCACCTCATTCCAACCCCCTTGCCATAGGCAGGGATGCCTTCCACCAGACCAGGTTTCTCAGAGGTCCGTCTTGGAGCCTTGGACACTTCCAGAGATGAGACATCTACAGCTTTTCTGGGCAACCTGTGCCAGGGCCTCACCATTCTCACAGGGAAGAATTTTTTCCCAATCTCCAATCTAACTCTACTTGCTTCCAGTTTGAAGTCACTACCGCTTGTCTTGTCACTACATCCTCTCATAAAAAGTCCCTTTACCTCTTTTTGTAGGGTTAAAATAAAACTCCTTAATCAAAGCCCTGTACTGGAGCCCAGCCCAAAGCTTGCCTCTTGGCACTTCTGAAAATGGAGCCACCAGGATGTCTAAACAGACCTTAGGATCCCGAATTCTGATATCCAAGGAAGGTAACTAAGTTCTGCCACTCTGATTTTTCTTAAATTGAGAGGTCTTGGGTCAAATGCTGATGGCTTTGGAAAGACAGCTCTAAATTTTGAGATCTTAAATCAGAGTTTCCAATGGTGGAGTTAGTCACTACCTGTACTATATACAACAAATTAAAGTGAGTTGTGACAGCACTTACATTATAGTTTTACTTACTAGGTCCTTTGGCTTCATTTTATAGTTTCTTGGGAAGCTATACAGCTACACAAATCCAAAAGGCAACAGATATCCTAAGGAACAAAAAATAACCCCCTGCTCTCAGAGGACTGTTTGAATTGCCTGTGGTTTTTGAAATCTAATACTAAAGATCCAGAGAGCTACCATAACTGGTTTTGTTTTTTTACATACCTTGGAATCACATCAGTAAGGATAACATCTGCAGGCCACCCCATTGTGTTTCTTATGACAAAGTGATATATGTGTCACTCAGATTGGTTTATGATAAGGACAGTCACCCTGCTACTGGCAATTGCACTGAATTAGCTGTATTAATTTAACGCTAAGGAACTGCCCAAATAAAAATGTTAACAAATATCCTACCATTTGCCAAAAATGCCCAGCTTTCATTCAGTTGGCTTGTTTTAATGGCAGACTGAGACACCTATACAGAATTCTGAAGCCACAGTCAATCTGCAGCACTTATTAGAGCCCCAAAAGCCTACAGGATAAAAGAAATTTCAACTCAGACTGAGCCCAAGGATTTATAATGCATTTAATACAGCTCACACTCATTGGGCCACCTATGTGACTTGAGTATTTTCCAAATATATTAGTACAAAATGCTCCAGGCATTCGTTCAGACTCCAGAAGCCTGTAGAAACTCTTGGATCTTTTGCCAGATCCCAGAAACCTGTAGTTACCCTGGCTGTTCTGTTTTGATGCATGGATTGATTCTTATCCTTTCTACATTGTTTTTCTTGCCTTACGAAAAAAAAAAAAAGAATATTAATATTCAGAGGAAAAAGGAAGACAAACAAGGAAGAAGAATTTATCTCTTACTGGCTTCTGATGGATCCATCAGTTGATTCCTTTCAGTTGTGTCTGTCACTTTCCACTCTTTAAGGAATTTAATCATTTGTACTTTTTCCATATGGTCGATGTCAATTTAGGCACCCACTGACTAAAAAAGGCTTAGACAAAAGGAAAGGGGATGTCTACTAACCGGATGGCAAAAAAATTATCAGTACTAGGGCACTGAAATACTACTTCACACCTGAAGGCCAAGGTGCCATCCACAGGGGCCTGGACACGGTCCAGTCTCTGTGTGGGGGAGCCAAAGGATGAGCTGCCTAAAGCTGAGGCTAAAGAAGAAGACGAGAGGGAGAGATGTAGATTTGCTGAGAAATGTTGCTGCAATAGACTGGAAACTGAGGACATGGTTATGAACACAGTCCTACTCATATCTCATAGCCTTGAACCACCGAGGCAGAGTGAAGGGGGCCCTCACCATGTCAAATGGTTAAATTAGAAATAAGAGAAATGGTTGCAAGAGTAAAATCAATAAGTTACACTGGTTGATTTTCAATTTTATACAGTCTAACTTGGGGGTTTTGTCATTATATTAAAATAATTTGTATTTTTCCTGAATGGAACTGCAACACAACCAATCAGATCTATGTTTTGTAGTATTTTCCCTTCTCCAGCCAGTCAACAAAGATCCATAGTTTTGACAATTTCATCTCTCTGTGCAGTTTTTTTCATATACGTTCAAGTCAAAGAAATGAAAACAATCAAGCTTCCTTTTGCCCCATAGAGAAAGCAAACATGGGAGGGATTTTACTTTCTTTCCTCAGGAACTAGCTGTAAAAATTGAAAAACTTCAGTGATAAAAGAGAAATATCTTTTAAGAAGTGGCCAGTAGGACAATATTATTTGAACCTCTGGGAATGTACTAGTATTGCATATTATGAAAAACAGAAGAAGAATCTTAAGACAGTAACTAAAATAGATCCTGCACACCAGAGGTGAGGATCACAGAACTGTTCTGACAATCTGGCCCAAGGCATACAAAGATGACTTGTAAGTCTTTTGGTTCTATAATATCAGAAAGCTCTAATTTAAGAATTTTTCTCAGACCAATCAAAATGTTATATTTACCAACTAATCATCAGCTGCAGCCAAACTAAAAGTAACATAATCTGTAATTGTAGCTTTGAAAGATTAATTTAGACACAGTGCACACAGCCTGGGAATGAACTTGCACTGTAGCAGGTCATTTGTGGTTTAAGAAGGTTCATCTAGAGGTCACTGAATACAGGTAACATGAATAATTTACATTTTTTTGTAGGTAGAGGGAGAAATAACTTATGCTATATTTAAACCCAATGCTAAACAAAAGGGTCTTTGAAAATTAAATTGGATTTATTACATGTGGTACAAATTTTAAAGCTAAATTGCTCTCCACATACAAGGGCATAAATTTGATTGAATTCCTAAAGGCACTTCCAGTCTCTGCTACCTAATTCTAAGCCAGTTATTTTTCATAGACACAATTCAGCTAATCAGATTTGATACGTGCCTCCACTTGTAAACATTTCCTGAAAAAATTAGTGATAGATACTGAACAAACAGAATCAACTGCACAGGGGAAATGCTAGTTGTCTGCTAATATAATTTAAAAATGATTTATAGCATATTTGGTTGTGTTAAGGCAAAAGGCCCCAAATGCTCTCTCCAATATCCAAGTGCAGCTCCCATTGAATTCACTGGGGATGGTCCTTGTTCATCTGAAGTCAGAGCTGAGCCATAAGCATTTGTGTAAGATAAGTAATCTAAACCTAGCAGTGGTACAAAAAATAAAAAACGGTCATCAATTACATGAGAAAAATAATTTTAAGGACTTCAAATGTTAGATAAAACTTTGCTTCTTGCATGAGAAACCAGAGATAATGAAACAGAGGTGAAATCACTACTGTTTTTCTTTGAATAGAACAAATACTGTGACTCCTTGTCATTCATAACTCCCTTAAAATAGTATGTACACTGGGATTTAGATCCCAGGATAATTTCCTTCCACATCACCCACATATCTTCAGAGGATAATTACACTCCAATCATCTGTTTTAAAGTGCTGGGATATTCCATAGCTTGCTGCTTTTATGAGAGTCTTTTTCAAAATCTGGGGAGCGGAGAGTGCGGGACAACTCAGAATAACTGATAAGGAGAATATATGAAGATTATAGTTGGTTACATACTGTTATGACATTGGAAATGGTAGTTCACTGACTCTATTTAGCTACAGGAGATGAAAAAAGTGATGCCAATCTATGTAAATCCATAAGAAAAAAAGTCATCTTGCCTGTTGTCACTGAGGTTAATGGAAGTGGCAAACATTAAGGAAATCTATGGAATTATTACTCCAGTAGAGTAGTAAATTTAGCTGGAATCACTGAGTCCAAGTTATCAAAGTGAATATACTGCAGCCCAGGTAATCATAACATGATTGCAAATACTCCAGGGACATATTTTTTCCCGTCCAGCAATTATACACAATTAGTGAGGTTTATCCTTTCCGGTTTATCTCTGTAAAATTTAGTAAAGTGCCTGGTGAAAATAGGACCTGCCCTGGGTCTTTATAATCTATGGAAATCTTCTGTATCATAATAACAAGCAGCGACTGAAATCGCTTCCATCTTTGGCTTGATTAGTCAAGTACTTTGTCAAACCACAGATGCTCTTCTTTCACCTGTTCTTCACTTTGACACATCTCTCAATGGCTGTGTCAGTGATACAGCTTAAGACTGACAGCTGTGAAAAACTGCTTATGTTTCTAGCATCTCTTCCTCTTTGTAAATTTTACAGTGTAAATCTTCAGGAAGTTTGTCAGTCTTAAGTGAGCAAGTGTTTTATAGAATATCTTCAAATGCCAGACCTGAATTTTTTTCTCTGGAGACAAATCCCAACCTCTTTTATTACCCTACTCTTGCTTTTTCTGTTAAAACTAGTGAGGGTTTAAATCTAAAGAGATTTAAATTACTGTGGAAAGTGGCCTAGCATTTTTGAATAAACATGTATTAAAAGCTGGGATTACCAGTTTTAATTAAGGATCCTCAACACTTTTTTTCCTGTTTATAAAGCAATGTATGTGTGCTTAATACTGTAATTAAACAAAAGACAAGGACATTGCCCAATAAATCTTTTAGTCAGGGTTCTGAGCCTGCAGCTGTATCCTTACAAACACACTGATGAAAGGAAAGGTAGTAGTCAGAAACAAAAGGAAAGCCCAGTATATGGAAAGCATTGGCTCTGTGGATTGCAAGGCATAGTTCATAAATCAGATAAATGAGGTTTTCCATCTCAATGACTCTTGAGCTTTGTTGGTGATCACGACGTGGCAAAGTTTTCAAGTGTTAGGTGCGACACAACCGGCTGCATTCTCCACCCAGATGCCATCATTCAAGTGTTTCTTTGCCTTTTGCTGAGAAGTGACATACCACTGCTTCTCTTTTGCTTGGCTCCTCCCTCTCAGTGCAGCCTTTTGCATTGGAAAACAAAAAAGAAAATAAATTATTAAAAAAAAGAAATGAAAGAATTTTTAAAAAAGCCCTGTATGCATCAGGAAATGTCCACTTCATAGAATCGTATAATAGACAGGTTGGAAAGGACTTTCAAAATCTTCTCAGAATTATTTAAAAATCATTCTAACTCCCCTCCTGTGGACAGGACATCTTTCACTAGGCAGCTTGATTAACCCATATGCAGAAAATAAGGCTCTGTCTATCCATATTTCTCTCAATTAAAAGCAAAAACCTCACATTTTTAAAATTTACTAATGAATTAGCTACACATGGAATTACATGATCCGTAGTGCATTTTTACATGAATGTTGCAGACATAAAACTTGTTATTACTTTTTACACATAAGAACTCCAAAATTAAACATATATTTAGTTTAAAATTGGGGTAGCTTTTCACAGCTTCTTACAGAGGAAGAAAATGCCTTTCAAATGAGAGTTGCAGTGAATGGTTGCTAAAACAAAAAAGCTAGAGGACAGATTCATTAATAATTATCACATTTATATAATTTGGGATGAATGAAAAAACTCAATGAAAGCATGAGTCATGCCCATTTTTCTATGGTGGATAAATTGGTTACTGAATCCTGAATCCAGCCAGATTAATTTTTAGAACATGCAAAAGACCTCTGGACAAACAGACTGAGCCATACTTCAAGGTTTCTGAATGTGTCACCTGAGAGTGCAGCACATTGTAAAATAGAAAAGAAACAAATTATTGCTGTATTAATATGTTTTCTTCTTACCTGTCTTACCTACCATGACAAAGACCATGGAAAGGCCCCCATGTGGGACTGGTTGCACACCATGAATAAATAATTAAGTGAGGAGGGAGCATTTTAGATCCAGGTAGAAAGAAGGTTTTATTCATAGTTTTAATGCCTCCTGCAGCAGAAAATTAGTCACTTGAAATGTGAAATCATGAAATGTAAAATATTAAATGGCATTTTATTTTTAATAATAACCCTTCTTTCTGCCAACGACGTAGAATATTTTGCAAGCAAAATGCCAACCTGTCTTTCAGGATATATTATAGATGTCTTAACAACCTCCTTCAGCAGGAAGGAGAAAAGTTGACTGAACTAATACGAAATACTCATTGCTGTAATTCAAATCTGATGCTAGTCCCTTCCAGGTGAAATGATACAACATCAGAAATAGGAAGGAAAAGAACCAGAATATCAAAGAAAGTCAATGAACTGGCAAAGTAATGAAAATAACTGCAGAAACAATCCTGTAAAAATAGTGAATAAAGAAATGTTCTAAACCTTGGTGTGATACCTGAGGTGAGTGATGACCAGGAGGAAAGACAATGTGCTCTGGTCATCTACAAATAATTGAGGACTAAAAAACCAACAAAAAAGGTGTGCTGGTTATGGTGACTCAGTAGCATGTCAATAAAATTAATGAATTAAAACTGACTGAAGGAACATTTAGCAATATTTCCCGAAAATGTGACCTATTAGGGTGTAGAAATATCTCCCAAGAGAAGTGGTGGAAACCCGTTGTTTGAGTCATATGTAGTTGAGCTTGGACAGGACAGTGGAGAATGCACTCTGAGGAATAATTTTGCACTGGCAGGGGTTTGAACAATGGGCTAAATGTTTTTACAAGGTTTTTCCAGCACTTTTTGGTGTTGTTTTTGGATGAAGTGTTATGAAAACAAACCAGAAAAAGTAATTCATGGACTTATCTCTTTGTAAAATTTCCTTGAAAAATCCCCTAGCATTTTTTTCTGCATCAATACTGCACCTAAAATGTTGCTTTCTGTTCTCAAGACTATCTTTTTGATTTGAAATAAAACTTTTATTCTAAGTAGCAAATTACTCATCATAACAAGCTTGATACATAAACCAAAACCAAGGAAGACTTTTAACATAAATTCTTACATCTACAAATGTGTTGTTGTAGTACTCCATACCAAGAATTTTTAATAGCAGATAAATAGAAGTAAACTGCACTTTCCCTGCAGGTCTCTGTACATCTTTTAAGAAAAGCAGTTCTGCTATAAGAAAATCTTCATCAAAATTAGTTCATGTATTCCTCAGATGGTTCTGTCTCAATGTTGCTAAAAAATTGAAATAAAAGAAGTTTTGTGTAGACCTGTCAATGGCTGCATCTTACTCGGCCTTAGTCTGGTAAAAGGCAAGACTGCAGAGGCCATTGTTTCCCTATTTGTCTTGTCCTAATCCTGTGCCCTCCTATTATACTCCCTGGGAATCTGGCTTTTGTGAACTTAGGCAGAGAATGGGTGGGAACTACCTGTAATTAGAATAATTCCTTCCCTGTGAAGACCACGGAGAGTAGAGAGCTGGCCCACCCAGGACCTGGTCTGTGATTTGGCCTTCACACACAGATTTCTTATGTCTCCCCTATGGCTCCTCTGAAACCATTTCCTGCCCATTCACCCACCCCTCCTGCCCTGAAATAATTTATAAAATACAAATTCCAGAAACATTATAATGTTGGCCCCAAAGGATTAATTCTCATGGTTTTAAAAAACCAAAGGGCTCATCACAATAATTTTCAAAAACTTAAGCATATTCTGTCACAGAGATAGGTCAGATTTGTGTCTGACTTTCTTACTCAACAGACGAGAGGGTGGTGGTTTCTCACAGAGACAATATCTGCTGCAGTGATCAAGAGATAGATGCCAATGTTTTGGATCCTGTGAGGAGGGAGAATGGCAAAAAATTATTGATGCAAGCCTGGACCTCAGGAGGCCAGGCACTGGGGCTGACTTCAAAGTATGCCATGGGATATGGAGAGAGGAGGGGAGAAGAAGAAGTCATTGATTTCCAAGTACCACCTTCTCCAAGCTCAAGAATGGTCCATCTCCATGTGCACGAGGATGCCAAGCCAGGAGGTCTGTATGGATGAACAAGGAGCTGCTGACAAAACCCAAACATAAAAAGGAAGGAATAAGGTGGAAACAAGGTCAGGTGACCTGAGAGGAATACAGAGATACTGTCTGACTGTGCCAGGATGGGTTTAGTGAAGTCACAACCCGCCCGGACTGGAACCTGACAAGGAATGTGAGTGGCAACAAGAAGGACTCCCCCAGGTCCTTCATCAGCAAAAGAAAGATCAGGGAAACTCTGGACTCAGTTCTAAATGGGGCTGGGAATGTTATGACTGGGGACATTAAGAGGGCTGAATTATAAACTGACAAGCTTAACCTCAGTCTCAACAGGTAAAATTTGCTCTGTCAACCCTCTGTGAAAAGCTGTGACAACTAGGGGAAGTTGCTCAGGACTGAAGAAAAGCAAATGTCACCCCTATTGTCAAGAAGAGCCAGATGGAGCATCTAGAGCAGTACAGACTGGTCAGCCTCCTCATGATTCCTGGGAAAGTGATGGGGCAAACAATCCTGAAAACCATTTCTAAATATATGAAAGTCAAGAAGGTGACTGGAAGGAGTTAGAATGAGTATAGACACAGCTAAGGCTCCAGCCTGGAGCAGAGAAGGCTCACAGGAATCTTATCAATGCGTATAAATAACTGATGGGGCATGTAAAGAAGATGGAGGCAGAATCCTGTCCTGTCACTAAGCTCCCAGAGAAGAGGCAATTTGAATAAATTGAAATACAGGAAACTAAAGAAAACACTTTTACAGAAGGTGTGTAGTGGTTTGACCTTGGGGGGATATCAGATGCCCACCAATTCACTCTATCATCTCCCTCCTCAGCAATATAGGGGGAAGAAAATCACATGAAAAAGAACTTGTCAGTCAAGTGAAAGGCAGTGGAATGGAGTAAAACAAAGGCCACACATGGCAGCAAAGGCAAACAAGAGATTTATTCTCTGCTTCCCATCAGCAGGCAACATCTGATGGCCTTGATGCCGTGGGATCACTGCCCAGCAGTGGCAGGTTCTCAACACCTTTCTGGCTGCCAATGCAAAACCCAGCACTGTGAGGGCTGCTGTGTGAAAATAATTGACTCCATCTCAGCCAGACCCAGCTCAAAGGTCGTCAAACACTGGTAGAGGTTGCCCAGGGGAGCTGCAGGGTCTCCACCCCTGGAGTTATTCAAAACTTGACTGGACACGTCCCTAAGCAACCTGGTCTGGCTGACTCTGCTCTGAGCAGGGAGTTGGGCCAGGTCATCTCCTGATGTGTGCTCCCGCCTCAACAGCGTTTGTGTCTTAGATAGAAAATCCTATTGAGAAATGGTGAATAGATAATCAAACAGAGTATAATGTTAGCATGTACTTCAGCAATAGCTGGAGAGTATGGTAAAACATTTCCTCACTGCTAAAGAAGAAAAGTATTTGGTAAATGTTTTTCTTTTAATAGAAAGCCTCTACAGAATGTGACAGAGGAACTGTTGACTCTATCAAAATGCTTGATTGATAGAGAAAATACAAAAAAGCTGAGTCAGATTCTGCTCTACTTCCATCTTTTTCATGCTCTCAAAAGCTTTGGGACAACACTTATTTAGATTTAACTTTTGTGAGGGAAGTCTAAATAATTAGCTGAGCCACAATATCCATAAATCTTTGCAAAGTTTATTTTCAGATATAGTTTTTTTCTGGCTGAAGTCAATGCCTCAGCTCCCTGCTCAGATTAAGTGATTTTTCCATCCTTTAAATAGTATTCTTTAGGTATTCAGCAAAGAGGAAATCTCAGCTTTAAAAATTCAGCCATCTTTTAATCTAATTGTTTGTAGATACTGAATGACCTTTGGCAACAGTTCTTTTGCAAATGAAGAAAGTGAGACTTTCATGGCTAAATTTCATAAAGTTTTGACCTTTTCCTAGTATTAATTAGAACTATTAGATCAACCCCAAATTATTTGTCTATTATTCAATTCTTAAATAAAAGACATTTGCGCCAAACACTCCAAGGTCACAGGAAATCCAAGCTAACTTTGTTCTGCACTTTGGTTTCTTTTCTTTATCCACATTAGTTCTCTGAAAATAAAAACACAATATGGCAAGCTAAGCATATTTTAAAGCTCGCCCTAACCTTTCAGACAAAGAACTGTCATGTTAGCAAAACAAAGTTGTATAAGTTATAGTTTGGAGGAGCAGAGAATAATTGGGTTTGCAGTTCTATGATATTTTTGGCCTATTCAGAAATTTACAGGTTTTTGAAAAATATTGATTTCTTTTTTGTACTTTTGAAAACTACGTTCACAGATTGGTATGTATTTTGGAAGGACTCAAAACCCAGGTGAAATGGAACAATGGAAAAAATCATCTGACACAGTTGTCTTGAAGTCAAAGAAGACACAACTTTTTCCACCTGTTGAGAGTATGATCCAATATTAACAAATACGAGATATGCAAATGTTAATTCTCAGATGCAAATAGGTTTAGATAAGCATATGATTCTGCCAGAAAAATGGTATATAAACATGCATCCATAATAAAGTAGAAAACGCTCGAAGAAAAGACATTTGTTGAGACAACGGAGAAGAAAAAAGGAAAATCTCAGAACACAAACACAGTTAATAAGGCAATTCCATAATATAATGGCCAGATTTATTTTTCCTATGAATTTATCTTCTAGTTGCTGGCTGACTTAATTTTTCCTAGTGGAGAGCTTTTCCTCCATCATTGCTTTATTTTGGAGCTGATTCGAAGTTCACTAATTTGAAAAACAAACTCTAACTTGACAATTCATAAATATTTCCTCAGAGTTATTTCTAATTCAGTATGTGCTGAACTTTGCTATGTTTATCCGATGTTAAAATTGATAAAAAAATTATGATGGAAGCAATGATGGCATTACACACACAAAGATACTGTGCATTCACCTAAATGCATATGGGTGTGTATATAGGTTACTTTATATAGTATTCCATGTGCAGTTAAGAACACAGTGTTCAGCATAACCTATTTCTGAGGCTGTCAGTCAACAGCTACCAGTTTGAACACAGTGCACTTAAATTCTGTGGAATGGATATTTAAAAGAAATCATTCCCTGTGACAGTCTGGCTGCTCTTTGTGTCATTGCCACTATCCTGAGACGTGCTTTATTTGAAGCATGAAAAAGAGGAAGGGAAAAACCCCCTCCAAACATTTTGATTTACAGCAAGAAAATAGACTTCCATGTTAGAGTCTCCGATAGCTCTGTGGAAGGCACATGGTTGGGGATAAGAAGAGGCTCATTTGTTTATGGCTCAAGCCACAGAAAAAGGGAGGGTCCAGAAGAGACTGGAGTATTTCATGACTCTGTCTTGTGCACAGTTTTTCTCTACATAAAACCTTAAATGATACACTTAAAAACCACGAGACAAGAAATATTGAAGATCAAAGCATAATGCTTTGACACACCAATGAATTAGCCTCTTATCTGCACAAATGGCTGCACCACTTTCAGCAAGGAATGTAAATTCCAGCGAGGCAGCAGCAGGATCCTATGCCTCGACAAGGCAGTATAGCTACAGATGAAAATGCTGAGGAAGTTCAAAGCCACCTGAGGAAGGGTTTCTTAGCAACAGACTGGATCATGAACCAAAGGAAGAGAATGTGATATAGTTGTTTTTAATGTTACAAACCAAACTGAGCTATTAAGGCCCTTAAAACCTGCATTTTTGCAATGTAACCAGCTTGAATGAGATTCTGGTGCTTTATTACATTTAAAGATTTCACTGTGTCTAACTTGTAATCATCTCCAGCATGCAGATGTCTAAGCAAGGATAAACCTCAAGAGTAACTAATGTGCTACAAATAAATCATTTCACTCCATTGATTAGTCTTCACAGAAGAAGCTGTAGGGGAGAGAATTCAAATCACTGGCAATTATAAGAGTCCAAACTAAAACCTGATTCATAAAGGAGAAATCTCTTAGCAACGTATCCAGAGAAAATCTCTGAATTGTACAGGTTTGGCTTGTAATGCTGTGAGACAAAGGGCCAAAGGGGCAATTCATTTTCATTGGGGACAACCCAAAACTGAACAGTTCTGCAGTAACTTTTCTAGCAGTTGAGAAATTAGTGCAACCTGCCAGCGTGTAGTGTGTGTGTGTGTGTGTGTGTGTGTGTTGAATTAATCTGGTCCTGAAGCTTTCAGGGAATGTTTATATTATCCATTCCACTAGTTAATCTGAGGGTGTAAGAAATAAAAATGAATAAAAACACTGTGGATGGAGCACAGTGAATGCCTGTTTGCTGAGATCACCAGAATTAAAGGGACTGAAAATAACAGATTGAAAAGCAGGTTAAAAATACCCAAATAACTTTTTTTTTTTTTAAGAGGAGATATTTTAATGCAAATTATTCTGTAAAACGCAAAAAGCTTTTTAAAATGAGCTTTTGTGTTTCAGGTTTTATGTGATTTTTTTTCCAGCAGTGTACTTTTTCATTGCTTCTGAAATATCTCCTGTTTCTTAAAACTGAGGAGAAGCCTTCAAAGTTGTTTTTTTCTCAGTGATCTTCAGGTCACAGTTTCTTTGGCTCACCCCTCAGGGCTTGCTGCCCCTGAATCACGGCATTGCACTGACCCAGGCTGCTGTCAGCGGGAGTTTGTTGGACCACAGAAAGCTGGGGAATGAAGAACTGCAGAGTTCCATAGCCCTGCCTTCCTCCAAGGAGAGACCCTTTCCCTGAGTAAGAGAAAGCAAAGTTGGAGCAAAATAAGAGTTGCTTAGGGTGTCCTGAGTGTCACTGACCTCTCATGAGACCCCTGGGATAATGAGTGAAGGTAGACCCAGGCCTCCAGCAGCAACTGCTCCAGGACACTCAGCTGTTTCTTGGCTCCAGATGCAGCTTCTTCAGCACCTGGGAAGGCACAGAAGGACCTTAATAACAGGATCACAAATATCCTTTCTCTCAAACAGTCCAACCCAAAATCCTGGTTAAACCCACCAACATTTTTGCTTATTAAAACCCATTCTAGATCCACTTTCTCTAATTCAAACCATCTCTCATTAATCTAAAAATAATTCTGGCATGAATGCAGCGAGGCGATTAATGCTCCTGTTCAAAATTAACATGCAGTGATATTACTGAGTAATATGGGTCAAAGGGGATTGAACTGGCAGCATATTTGCTTTAAAATTTTGTTTTCTGTCACCTCTGGGATCATAAAATTTTGTTCTTCATTAAAAAAAATGTATCTATCAGTTTTACAAAAACTTTTTTCTACCCCCATTAAACTTGCAAGTTTTTATATTACTGCCGTCTAATAGCATGGACAATTTCACATTCTTAAGGTCCAAATCTGTCAGAGTCAATGCATAAAAGTGGAAAGTGACTTTGAAAGCTCACACATTTTGCAGCTGTTTCAGTGATTTTGACATTGGAGAAATATCAAGCATAGAGAAAGCAAAGATTTTCAGAAATGTACTTTTTTTGATAAATCTGCATGACAATTGGCAGAAACTTTAGTGACAGAAAGTTATCCCAGAAAGCAAATCTACATTTGTGAAATAGTGGAAAATTCCATATCAAAAGAACATTGCAGAGCATATAAAATTTCAAAGCTCAATAAATATAATTTCTTGCTGATTTTTGAATATTTATTGTCTGAAAAGAAATGCACTCAAAGTTACAACGGATCTTTGAATAAGGAAAAAGGCCTTTACTAAAAAGAGAAGAAAAAATCTGTGAGAAATGTTTGAACTTTTAACAGTGAATAAAGTTTTTGTTAAAGTCTGGGATCTAATTCACACCCAGCTTATGTTAAAAAGAACAAACTGATTTGTAGGGACTTACTTGCCAAAGTAAAACACATTCTTATAAAGGGAAAACCAAAAGAGGAAGAAGATTTGAAGGATTTTCATAGGAAAATTTTCATAGGAAATTACCTTGGTAGTCTCTTACTTCTTCCCTTTTCCTAAAAAGAACAAGCCGAAGGCAGTTTTTCCTCTCAGACTTCCTCTGAGCAGTTTCTCTCAAGCAAATATCTCTGCATATTTGCCTTTGAACGTGAACAACCAGTTCCTCACAGTGTTTAATATGTGATCTGAAAAACCTCAGTGCTCCTCAAAACGGATTTTAAAATACTTTGAATGAACAACCCTTTGGGATTAAAAAAAAAAAGGGTAGTTTGTGTGCAATGTTGATTACCATGTTTAAAGTTTTAAGTGCTTAGTCAGCAAGCAGGACAGGCACAGAACTGACTTTAAGAGAACTTGACATTGGAAGTCGGAAGATATAGGTTTAAGTACAGTCCTCACAACTGAAACACTGACTGAGCTGAGTTTCAGTTACAGGTGCTCATCAAGCCCTGTTTCGGTTTCTAGAGCTTATTTTCCATGACAAACCCATGTTTTCAAATTAGAGCCTATTAGAGAAACTGTCAAAATAACTTTTCTAACACTTTGCAAGCATTATGTCAGTCTGTGCAGTGAATATTAAGAAAGTTAAATTCAACTGAAAAAGGACAGGGACAAATTCATGGTTTAGTCTGTAAATACCAAGTGCATCACCTTTACCATGAGATTAAATGGATCTGAATCTGAAAGCAAGGGAGGGAAATGGATCCTCAGACTCCATGTGTTGATATAAATGAAAACTTTATATCCTGATTCTGCAAAATGCATTCATGATTTGCTTTAGTTGTATATATGGTCCCACTGGCTCCGCCTCCTTTGTATCCACTGTGTTTTAAAATACAATGGCTTTATAATTCAGTAATTAAGATCCTAAATTTGCTTTAAATAGTTAAACTATGCCTTGACTATAAATTTTAGCAGCATAGAAGAGATTAATTTTTAGAACACTTTCCTTCACTCTTTTGTTTTGCTTTTTGTATTAAGTGTATTTCTTGGCTTGAGAAGATCTGTTTTGGATGCATTAAAAATGTTGCAGCACTGGAAAGAAGAGAAATGGAGAGAGGAGAAAACTGAAAAGAATGAAGAAGGTGAAGTAAAACCTGTACAAAATGCATTTTAGACATTTTCACCTTTCAGACTAGGATTTCTTAGGGGAGAAATGTTACAATGAGAACATTTAGCATAAATATCTCAACTCACCAGTTGGTAAGACAGACAATTCATCTTGATATATTAGAAGAAGTAATTTTTATGTCTCATATTTAATGAGGAAATATGCCAAAAATCAAAAAGCTACAATGAGAATGATAAAGTCGAAATGATGTAACTCCTTATTGCACAAAAGAAGAAAAATTAGATCCTCTGCTTTTCTGAAAACTGCAGGTATACACAGTGAGGGTTGAACTTTGAACACTGAGTCTTGTTCAGCAGTTATTGTACTGTATTTCTTTATTTTTAAACTCAGAGAAGATGAAAACTTCCCCAAGGCCTCTCAGGGACTGTACCCTCAGTGAGAATCAGAAGCTCTGCTCTTCCTCTCTGTAGAGGTCCCTGTGCCCTACAACAGAACCAAAAAATTTTAGGGCTCATTGCAGGGCTCAGTTAATATTTTGACCAGCTGACTTGGTTGCTGGATGCAGCCCTTTGCTATTCATTTGACAATCTGCAATTTATATCTGAAATTCAGAGAGGGAGAAATGGGCACCTCTGAAACTCTTTATGCTCAAGACATGCTTGCACAGATGAACTTCTTCAGAATCAATATTTGAGAATGGCTTTCATACTTCAGAGATTCATTTTACATACAATTTTTAACTATATAAAACTTTGATGTCAAGATAAATTCCTAGAAATATTTAAAAATGGAAGCAGAAAAGTTCCTGTGGGGGATTTCACCCCACCTTAGCACAATGTTAGGGAGGCCCTTGAGAAACTTGGGTCACCTTTGCTTGACCTTGCGGAACAGCCATGGGCAGTGACATCTGATGAGGCAGAGCTGGAACTTGCCTTCCAGGTATGCATCTAGAGCACTTAATAGCAAATGGGTTCTTGTTTAGATTCAGGCTAGTCCAAAACCTCTTCCTCATCCTAAAATACATCACACCAAGTCCTCAGGACAAGCTGCTCTTGCACTGCTCTGATGAATTGTCCAGGAGATTTCGTTCTTTGCTATAGTGAGAGCACACTCAGAGAATTTCTACATGCCTAAAGTTAAGTGAAATTAATATTGTTTTGCACTGGAACAGCCTCCATTTGCCAACATTTGTCTGTATTGCAATACACATTTTTTCCTTCCTTTTAGCTTGGAGGAAGGTTGGAAATGGTGATATGGAAATGGAGGGAGGCTGGAATAAGATTAACTGGCAGCAAGCTGGGAAGCTTTTTAGAGTGTTTGTGTTGTTGCTTTTCCTTCTAAGAAAAAAAAAATTGCCATTCAAATCATAATGAAAGTATGAGAGGGACAATTTTCGAAGGCAGAAAACCAAATATCAGTGAATTTCACTAAAAGCTGAATATCTGTCCTTCAGATATTTTAAGCTCTTTATTTAAGCACATTTTCAGTCAAGCTAAAAGGTGTGTGTGAAGTGTTGAAGAAAGAGGTAATAGTGTTACCTGCTATTTGCTTCATTTTTAGATGAAGAAATCCATACTCTCTACTCACAAATACAGAAAGCAAACAAGCTCAAAAACAGCCCATCAAGCTTCAGTCTGGTACCCTATGAGATAGAAAGTGAGTCTCTATTAGACTACCTATGACATTCATAATAAACACACTGAAAACCAAGAATTTTAGACTTCTGATTTGCTTCAATATGGAATTTCTGATATGAACATTTTCAGACCGGATTATGAAACTTTCAACCATATTGCACTCCAGAAGGAAATAGGTCCTATGTATGGAAAACTCTTTTCTTAATGCATGACGCTGAAGGTGGAAACAGTAGATAAATACTCTCTTAATGGAAGGCTGCAGTAGAATCCCTTCGATTTTGTTGAGTGTATAAAGCTTTTTTTGACCTGGTCCATTATGGGCTTATGAAACACTGATTGTTTAAAACTTGGGTATCTTAAAGCAAAATGAAAAAGCTCATTTGGGTCTCTTAATTTTAGTAATAATAACTTTAAGTCACTTGCTACATAATTTATGATAAAATTTGTCAACCTACACAGTAGAATTTTTAAATAATGTTGAGAAAAAAAAAAAAAGCCAACCTTTTTCTGGAGAATACCAGAAGAGTCGTGATAGGATCTAGATTCCCGAAGATACTGTGGATAGAGGGAAGACCTCCACTTGTCTTGCTGCACTTGGGTACAGTGCCCATCTGGCCAGGCACCAGTAATCCTTCATCACAGGACAGACCAGGAAATGAAGGAAATCCCAGACAGCAAAGGTGTTCCTTGCTGCTTTCTCTGCTGCTTTGATAGATTTCTTCAGACTCAAAGCCCGCTCTCCTTTTCTATCAAAAGCTTTTCAATTAGGAATTTTTACTTCTCTTTCCCAGCGTTTTGGGGCAAGCATGTGGAGAAATGCATCACTCTACTTTAACTTATATCTGCATAAAGAAATTAGGAGAAACATCAGTGAAGTTAATGAGTGTAAAAACCTGAAAAAAAAATAGAGAATTTGATGTGTGTCAACAAGAAGTCAGGTGCATTGTCATTTCTGCCACCATAATGACCTCTTTGCTTAGTGTTGACTTACTGTTTTTTGTCAGGAGATGGGGAAGGGAAGGAGGATGAAAATACCTGGAACATTGTAACCAGGCTAAAATCCATTGTTTTTCTTCTATTCAGTCAACCCAGCAGTGAGGAAGAGCTGGGGGAAGCACATAATCTACCATTACAGACAAAGTGTCATTGTGCTATCATCAGTCTCTTTGTAGCCTAATAATCAGAAAGCCAGATAAAAATTTCTATTTGTACACAAATAAAACACAAAATACTGCTTAGTTATGTCTACTTTTTTTACGTAGTTACAAGGAAAAACTGTGTTGTCCTAATTAATGCTTCTCTTTATCATGTATTTATGTAAAAAGTAATAAAAAAAAATCCACTGAGATTTTCCTCATTCTATATCAACTCTGCTTCCCATGCAGACTGGCATTCTCTGGAGAGACAGAATATTTTCTGTCCCTCAACTTGCACAGTGAATTTTAGTTATTGTGGTAATAAATAATACTATTTTCTTAAAGGGATGTAGCAACGTACACACATGGGTCATGCACAATGACACAAAGGAGTACCAAGGCAGGCCTGAAATGTGGTGTTATCATCAGCAATGAGCAAACAAAACCCCCATGGGAAGCACGGACTACAGTGCAGAAACCACCAGCCCTGCATGCAAAATGAAATTAAAGAGACAAATGCAGAACAGCCTTCCCAAAACAATGAACTAGAGAGGATCCCGCTATGCCTGACAAATGGAATGAAGTTACAATAATTCTGACAAATTCATACTGCTCTTCATCTGCATGCACTTCAGGAGCAGATATAATAATGGTTAATGAAAACAGGAATTAAAATGACCTTAACATTGTAGACTGCCCAGAGTCTAACCAAACACTGAATTAATGTGGAACAACGGTGACTAAATGGATTATTTAAATCTTCATGTCTTAGAAAGAAATTACAAATTCAAAGTAATCAGAGCAATGCAATAATTAATTTTGTGAATTTTGAATGCACTCATCTTTGCAAGCTACAGAAGCCAAAAAATTATGGTCAACTGATTCACTATGATATTAGCTATGGTGGTTGTGATAGGACCTAATGAACAACCAATTGTATGTGTGACTGTCTTTGTGCTAGGCAGGATGCAAACAACTGGCTGGAAATGTGCCTCTTCAGCAGGACTCCAATCCATGGTAATCCGGTGGATTCAACATTGGATTCTGCCCATCCCTTTGTCCAGAACAGCTAGCAATGAATGGCAGCAAATATAATCATAGTTCCCAGGGTATGTGAGGTATTGCTAGGCATTTCCCCCTCTTTTAATCTTGGCAGAGGGGCAGAAATGGATAGGGAAGAAGCAGAATAATTATCAGAGAAATGTTACGTGAAATGCATGGGAAAAGACTGGTAAGAAAGACAAGAAAGTAAGGAAGAGAACAAAAAGTCAGAAACAGGGTTTGTCTCAGGTGGTGGAGATGAGAGAAAGGCTGGAAAGAAGAGATCAGAACAATGGTCATGGAAACCATCAGGTCTAGCCAGAGACTGATGAAGTAGTAAAAATTTAGCATCTGGACTGTCTCTTTTCTCATCTATTTCCTTTCTCTTCCAAGAAAAGCCCCATGCAAAAAAGCCCTAGGACTCAGATAAGAATCCTTTTTATGAACAGGTCCTTCAGCTAATGATCACAGGCCTCATTCTTAACAGCATGGAGTCCCCAAGGCTTCTATTTAAAGTCAGCAGGAGAAGCAGATGCTCAGTAGTTCCAAAAAAAAAAAAAACCCAAAAAGAAAAAAAGAGAGGTCAGACTCTGTTCTTTGAGACTATCCATAGCCGAAATGAATCTGAATTCTCTTGCTGATAGTTTAATATCAGAATTTTTAATGGACTTTGAAAATAATCCTGCCATTATTTCTTCCCTTTTAACTGCTTTGTAGCTCATGGTCCCACTCAAGATTTTTAGATAGTCATCCTTTTAATGTAGTGGGTTTTTTGTTGCTGTTGTTGTTGTTATTTTTTTGCTTCAGCACTGTGTCACTGTCATTACAGCAGAATTGTCAGACACCTGCAATAAAACATTTTAAGCCAGGAGGAGAAACAATCCTCTGAAGAGCACATGTGAACTGAATATTTTCTTTGGTCAGTAACTCCATTATTCCCTGAGAACCCTTTCATGACTTCTGGAATAAATTTATCCTTTCTGTGCTGAGTGCCTGCTGTCATGCTGTCTAAGTGCCTCTGCAGACACCTCCAGCATTGAAGGTTTTCAGGATTTCCCATTAGCAGCTCTCACTCTGGTCTGCCACCTCATGCAACAAATTTTCTTAGCTGTGCAAGTCCAAAGAGACAGTGTCAGCAATAGAGTTCCATTTTTTTCTCCTTTTTGATTAAATAAGTTCATGCCTTTGCACCTGTATTCCCATGAGTTTCATAATTTTTAATATTGTTCTGTCTCCTCTTCATTTACAAAATTATCAAATAATGCAAAAAGAGGATTACTTAATAGGATTGCATTGGCCCAAGTATGTGAAATGCCCAAAGTCAGTGACTACTGAAATGAAAAGGCTGAGTTCTCAATGTTTTGTAATTATTTTGGTATAAAATAATTTAACAAAATTGAACTTCTCAGGTTTTGTTTGAGCAGCTGCCTAGCTACAATGATCTATCAACACAGCCTAGGCTTGCTTGATCTAAAATTTTTAGATTTTTGATTCTGACAAATTGACACTTGTTCACTGTTCATCTCTGACTGTCTCCTTAGATACTTCTGACATGGAGTTTTTAATTAGTGACATCAGTTTCTAAACCCAATATTTATGTATGAAGTAGTAACTTATCTCAATAGAGAATGGAACCACACTTTGATATCAAATTTCCACTGGTATCAGGGAGACCAGGATTCTACCCAGCATCTTCATCAGCTCTTCTAAAAATAGATAAATGCATAATTGTATGCTGAACAGTTTCTTCCACTATCGCCAAAGAAACCAGACATCGTTCATTGCATAAGTTTGCCAGCTGTTTAAAACTATCAATTTTTAAACAATCAGGATGATACTTCCCAAGCTGGAATTCTGTTGTAAGATTTTTATTTCCTTGTTTTGTAGTAAAGATAGGAGAGCAATCTCCAGGGAGAAAAAGCCCAAATGAGGACATGACAACACATGACTTCTGAGAAAATCAGTGGCCGTGTAATTTCATCTTACTCATATTTAATTTTCTGGCATCTTTTTCTTTGGTGAATTCCCCATTGGTAACTTCTGACTGCCAGGTTCAAGTTTCTGCCCTGGAAGAGAAGGGATTTGTGCTGTGACTTGAAAGGTGAACCAAACCCACTGTAAGGGGGAATGCCCCTTGTATTCCCCTGGCCCTGTGTTTGCCTCAGACAGAGTAAAGGAGCAAAATATTTTATTCAGACTCAAGTGAAATGAGCAGAAACTCAGGACAAAGCAGACAAACGGCAGATTGGTTCTTTAAGTTGGAAAACACTGGTCCTCAGAAAAAAAGTAGGAAAAAACATAAATGAATGTCAGCATGGAGGAAATATTTAATAACTATTTAAAGCCTTAAATAATTTTTCTACCATATCCAAAACCAATGCAAGGTTATGCTATTAATGTTCACAGGGCCAAAAAACCACCAAAGGAGCTATCTGCTTCTGAGAACAACCAAATTATTGACAAACCAAACCATTTCTCAGCAGAAGTGCTTATGGGCCCAAATAAAAGTAGCACAGCATTCAGAAGAACTGATCAAACCCAACATTATCTTGTCTGAACACTATCAAAGCTAAGATCATGTCAAACTTACTTAAATAGGTATATTGCATGAGTGAAGACATCAACCTTAAAAGAGTACTCGGTACCAGTCTGCATCTTTTCAGGCTGCTCATGAGAAAAATTTTGGATTTTACCTGTAATGACCTCAGAATTGTTACCCGAAATTGCTAATTTCAGACACTCTTCTTTGGAAATACATCTGGTATACAAATTCTGACAGCTTTTATGTTGCCTAAAAAAAATGTCATGATAAGTGGACGTGTGCTAGAAAACACTAAATTAATGAACTTCACTCTGTAAACCAGGACAGAAACACAATTTCCTTAAAGCCATGAAGAAATGAAAAAAAAAAACCTACCAGACTTTTCAGCCTCTCCATATTACTGAAATCTTACAAGTAGTACATGTTTCTTACATTCAGAGCTTTTAAATCTGTGTATTCACATAATTAAACTGGAGTATATATTCATCCCATGTGAGTATGGAATAAAATACGATCATGTGAATATATGCCCCAAAAGGGGGGAAGCCAAATAGGAAATACTTCTTCCCCTCTCAGTGTTTCACAAGACTTCATGACTTCAAAATGTTTTCCTGCTTGGGAAAAAGAATTTATGGTTAGTTAATATTAGAGATTGACAGCCCTTATACACAGTCCTCCTTTTTAAATGGATGATGGCTGCTACTAAATTATAATAAGAAGAGATAAAAAAGACAGTTTGGACCAATGTATTAAAATAATTTCTCTTATTTCATGGTAAGCATTCTATTTCCCGATGCCACAGAGGAGAGTCATTTACTTCCGTTGTCCGAGCTGAACCTGAATGTTCTGATCTTTCACTGCAAAAGGATCTCTCACTGCAAAATGTTTCATATTGTAATGAAATGTTCCTGAAAGACCATCAGTAACATCTGTGCAGCTTTTTAATTGCTCATTTGCCAGCATGGAAAAACCCAGTGTCAAAAAATTCCACCTAAAATGCAAACTTCAAAATACTCTAAATCAGATGATAGTCGTCTTTACTGATGCTTAAAGTGCAATAATTTTTATCCAGACAGCAACGACATTATGCAAAATAATATGAACTTGAGAGTACTTGAAAGAAAGAATTACACGAACGTGAAAGGCTACAAGAACTGTTAGAAATGCACACAGGCCATCATCTCACACCACAAATAGGAGCCAGAATGACAATACCATAAATTAAAACAACCCTCAAGCAAAAACTAACGGCCAGGAAATGAGAAACAGATTTAAAACAGAGAACAGAAACCAGAAAGCATGACCACTAATGAGATTCTGCACAACACTTACAGTAACAAAGGAGGTGACAAATGATAGCAGAGATACAGTATTAATAAGGATGTACAAATTATATTTCCTGTTTATGCTATCTTTCACCTTGCATAGGCACCTAGAAATTGGAAAGGGGGCATACATTCAATAATCTCTCACTTTAGAGAGGCGGAAAGATGGGAATGCATGAAAATCCAATTGCAACACATCTCACAGCTGGAAAGTGGAGAAAAAAAGCAAGCTGATATAACCTGCAGAATTAAAATAATGTTATAATGCATACAGTGATGCCCAGCCAGTACAGGAATAATGACTTCAACTCAGATTACAACAGCCAATTTCGTGTAAATATACTGCATGCTAATGTAGTGTCATACTCATTTCCTCTTCCCCTAGTGCTGCTTGTATTAAAGGCAGGATTCCCATATTTCTGTCCAGGATTTCTGCCCAGATAATGCAAATGCAGGGAAATTGATGCATCTGGGATACCTCAGAGCAACTACACACATGAAATACAGATAACCTGTTTGTGAGAAAAGTCAGGCCTGCTGCACATGTTCCATTAAGCCCAGATCTTGTGGAGCCCAGGAGATTTTGAGTGCATGCACAGAGCCCCATTTCAGCACGTGTGCTGTGGGGCCAATGAATCCTGAGCTCCGTGTGTACGTGCTCCTCTGGTGGTCTGCACAAGAGTCATGCATGTATCCAGAGTTGTGACATCTCTGCAGCCCGCCCAGAGCAGCCAGGCTGTTGGAGATCCACAAATCCTGGGTAAGGAGTCAAAGCCCTCAAGGAGGCCATGTAGAGGGAAATTTGAGCAGTGACAGGGCGAGTTACGGGATGTCGATCCCCAGACTGGGCGAGTCAGAATGTAATTTTGCAGAAGTCAGATCTAGATAAGGTTGGTGAAGCAGCTAAATGAATAAAACATGAGAAATTAGCCGTCTACTAAATAATTAGAAAAAAAATACCACCACAAGATGTGAACAGAAGTCTTTAATGGCATGAGTACTATGTAATCTACCAATACTGTGGACATAGCTTACCATTGTTCAGCCTGAACAGAATCTTTTAATCTATGAACTGAGAAAAAGAAAATATTCCTGCAATATAAGTTTTCTTATTGTTAGGAAACATGGTGCATTGCAGTTTCATAATACTGCACACAGTCTCCCAAAATGCATCCATTTATGCTCTTAATTTCTTTTCTTCTGCTATCCTAGTATCTCAGGTGCACTTCATGTACAACATGAAGGTGCATTTCATGTACAACATGAAAAACACATACATNCAAGAGCAGCCTGACTCTTCTCTCTCTGATGCCAAGAGCAAGAGAGTGAGGCTGTTCCCACACCAGCCCTTTACCTGCCCAAAACATCGCGGTATCTCTTTTTCCCTCAGAGAGAAAAAGCTCTCAGACACCAAAAAAACAAAAAGGGTGTAGCCACTTTCCTAGCTGTTTGTATTGTTTTGGTCAAGCAACCATAAGCACACAGTAATTAGTCTCCTAGCGACTTTGTGGGAAAAAATTCTATAGGGAAAAACCTCCCAAATCTAACCCCCAACAATGGGAGAATACACTCAATGGTATAAAGCCATTAAAAAAATCTGATAAGTATACAACAAATACATAAAATAATAAGTATTATGCCTTATTGAATGTATATAACAGAAAGAGTCTCCAAAATAAGTAGTCATAAATGTGATCAAAACACTTATTATTATTTAGGAAAAGGGAAGATATTTATGCAGTCAGGTGCTAATACTGAATCACATACTTAGAAAATTTTTCTTTAGGTCCATTAAACCAAATTCATTCCAGTGCAATACCTTGGCTTCAGTTGTATTAAGGCTTAATGAACCTAATTAGAGTACATCACTAATAAGCATATATAACAGATCCTTTTTTGGAGTACCTTTTCTTTTTCTTTGCCTTTACATTCTGTATACTTCACAGAAATCAAAAGGCCAGGAGTCCTGACTGAGAAAAAACTTGAGTATATGCCTAGCTTGACTCATGTGTGTAAACTCAAGATAACAATGGAATTTCTTTCCTCTGTCTTCCCGGATGAGATATTTTCCTAGAGAGAATCTTTCTTTTCCACATGTTACAAAACCTTTTTAGAACAGAAAGCCCATACTTAATGCCATAAATCTGTGTTTCCTCAATCCCATACTGTACTGAACTTTTGTTCCAAATTAGCAACCCCACAATGGACCTTCTGGCACAAAACTACATGCTTTTGCTATCCCAAACCTCTATTTCTACCTTTAGAAGGTCTTTGCTATGTCTTTTAATATAAACACCCCTGCATTTTGTTAAAAGTTGATCTTTAGGACAAATGTTTAACCTGAATTATTTTACAGCAATATATAATACTAACTCAGAAAATGGATGGCAACAGATGTTTAGCAGGCACAGAGATCTTCCTAAAAAGTGAAGAGCATTGACTATATATGTATTGTTCTGCTAGTTCAGGATTCTTGCTTACAATATGGCCAAGGCCCTTGGCCAGGAGCATGGCCCTCTCAACATCCTGCAGACTGGCTTTTGTCAGAGCAGAGTCCGGCTCCTCTCCTTGGAGAAACTTGGTGGCTGAGAAAGTGCTTGCTTGGGCTATTGCTGCTCCTGCAGGGATGCAGCCATCCTAAGCTTTGAGATATTCCCAACTACCCTACCATGCTTCCTCCAGCTCCAGAACATCCTCATCTCTGATACCAAAAGTCTGATTTACCAACTCTAGTTGTGTTACAGCCAGACTATGTGAGGGAGGAATATATAGAAAAACAGCTCATGCTTGGAGCAACATCTTAATTCTATGTATTTATTGCCATCATAAAATCCTAATTGAATATCAAACCCTGTAGTATACACAAGTTTGGGTAGAGTTAGAGATACTAAGGAACACTTTCACTCTCCTCTCATAGTATAGTTACTGGACTTTATATATTAAGTTGGATGCCATATTCAGTTCCAGCAGAGGAACTGTCTAGGGACTCTGAGTTCTCAGAGTGTTATTTTAAACTAAAATCCAAATAAAACAATATAATACCATTAGCGTTATAAAAGAAAATATTACTTAAGTGCTGTCCTTAACAAAGCTTCTTTGTGCAGTTCAACACTTGGTTTAGAACTGACATCTCAAACAACACTCCATATTTTATCCTCACTCTTCACCACCATCTACAAATAACAAGATTCTTACATGTGTATGTATTTCAAAAGGAGTTCGCGACTGAATTCAGGCTCTGTGTTTAACACCTAGCCAATGAAATTGAAGCCAGGAGTAGGAAAAGGTCTCTGGGAGGTTCCCACTCCCAGTCTGAGAAGGAATGTCCCATGGCTGCTTACAAGCACTGGCAGCAGTGATGGTCCCACAGCTCCCCCAGTAGCCACTTTGTTACCCTCTCTGTTGCGACTTTAAACCCATTATTCTTTGCCCTTTCCCTGGCAGGTCTTGACAACAATTAATTCTTTCCCTGTTTGCAGCAGCCTTTTTGGATATTTGAGGCCTGTCGTCACATCTTTCTTAAATCTGTTTTCTTCCAGGCTGCACTAGTCTCAGAACAGACACTGAGCACCAGGTGAGGCTTCAAGTAGCATCCACTGAAGTCAGATTATTGCCAGTATTGCTCCTATTTTCACAAAACACCCTATACTATTTGCTTTTCAAAGGAAAAGTCTATAAACTGGCTATAGATGACAGAAAATGAAGTTCTCTGAAGCGCAATGATTGCTCCCATACTTTGCCTGAGCTGGTCCTTGCAATAATACCTTGTTTGTGTTTTGGGTTTGTATGTTTGGAAACAGCAGCATAACCATTCCCTGCATGGACTCTCTCCTACTTGCAAGAAATGTGGAGGATTTGCCTGACTTTGCAGATGTTGAATTCTATTTCTCTATTATACATCAAAAATCTTTTGGTTCTGTCATACTGCTGAAGAGTGAGCAGAGCCACAGCCATTCTGCCTAGGTTAATGTATGCTACAGACCTCTTCTACCACAGCAGTGTGCCTCTCAGAGACACTGCCTGCTCTCTGGTCTGTCCCCAGAGAGCAAAAGGATGTGCTTGTGTGGATTAGTGTGTGGAAATTCACAGTATATGGGTTTCCAGACATGCAACTCCCTGTTCCCCTCCAAAAGCCTCCAAAGTTGAAGAGCTGCCTGAATTAAATTCTCTTCTGTTGTCTGTTCTTAGCTAGGTGGACTTCTGCCCTCTCACTCTTTCTTGTCTTTTCCAAGTGTAAATTTAGATGGCAAAGAGTGAATAGTCCAGGCAGCACGCTGTGACCTCAGGACCAGCACAGGGGTCACTCCAAAGGGATTCACTGTACCACATGCTTCACCTGGCATAACACCCTCCTCGCTGGAGTACCTTCAGAAATTGTCGTAGAGCTTGTATTTCATCCCTATGGCAGCATTCTGAGGTCAGCATGTCTTTGGAGGGCAATCACTGGGCAGAGTCTCTGATTTCTCGTGGACTTGTCCAACTCCAGTGCTGAGAGTGGCCCCAAAATGAAGATGAGTCCAGAGAGGCTTACAGCATCACACTAATGGAAATTTCTTCTCTGAAATTCTCAGCTGGTCAAATCCAGTCCAATGGTGATGTTCACATGGAGAAACGGAGATTTATAAAGAGTCTGTCCTACATTATCCAGTGAAAATATGGAGTTTTCTGTGCTCAATATCATTTCTTTGGGTAAAAAACAAACTAACTAACTAACAAACCAACAAACAAAATAAGAAAAAAAACAACCAAACAAAAATATTTTAATTAATTAAAAAATACATTTAAACTGGTTCTTGGATTCAAAGAGAATTATTGCAAACAGGTTCCTCCCACAGTACTTATCAACCTTCTCCAGCCTATAACCAATGGTGTGTATTACATTTCATCCAATGAGATCTTTTAAAGAGATAGAGGGTTGTTAAACAGTTTGAGGTTATTAATCTGTCAAGTACCGAACATCAAAGCCAGTAAATATTTGTAAAAGCAACTTTTAAACCACTAAGGATATTAAATATACGAGAGATGTGGAAAATAGTGGCAAGAGGAAACAGAGAGCAAGGGAAGAGCAGAAATCCATCGAATGGTATATGCAAGCATTTCTACCACACTTGAAGGATTTAGGTGGACTACTTCTCCAAGATACAACTAAGTCAGTTGCAATTACTTTAATTTTCAGTTTTTCATTTTATATTTCCTGCTTACACAAGATCCAAAATTTCAGATGTAATAGAGTGACCCCCTACATAATTTTAGAACTGCCTTCTTACAGGGAAAATGGACAACATATCTGCAGATACACCACACCCATATTCATAAAGCTTTCCCCACATTTTTTATTTCTTTACAGTCATAACATGGAGGAGATGGAGGGAAATATTGGAAAGCACAAGCTTCTCATCTTGACTTCACTCTTACACCTAAGAGACACCACATCAAGTTGCCTTTGGAAGCTTCAGGTTTCTGGGTTTTCCATTTATTACATGCAGAATGGTTATCTGGATTCGGGACTTCTGATCTTGGTTTTTTCCTCAGTATGAAGTTGTCTTTATGAATTGGATTTTCACACGTATCATCCTATTCTTTGTAACATACCAAAAAGAACAGAATATGTTACAGAATCGCCTGTCTTTCCCAGTGACGTCTGTTACGCTAGTGCCAGACTGTCAGGTTCTGGTGTATGAGTAGGTTTATTACTGGCCTGCTGTAGTTGCACTCTGTTGTTGTGAATTCTCTTAATCCTTAGAGCAAGACTTGTTATACAGACACATTCTGTGGTGTTTGCAGAAGGAAAACAAAATTCTGAAACATCTGAATTACAAACATTAGAAGCCTCAAACCCGGCACATTGAGAAATCCTGCATCTTGCACTCTGGGGAGGGTAGTACAGATTACAAGGACTGATGGCAATGTGAGAGGGGACCTAGTCAGGGAGGAGGTTGACCAAGTGATTGATGCTGCTCAAGTTCTCCAGAGTTCTTAAAGCAGCAACAGTTCAATCTGTCTTGGTCAAATTTACATTTGTTTATTCCCAACAGAAAGATATTGTGGACAAAATATTTGAAGTAAACTTAATCCTTAGTCAAAATCAGCATTACCATAATATCCCAGCACTCAGACTGTGCCTTCAGGCAAGGTGATGAGTGAAGGATACAGAACATAAGTTGCACACTACCCATCTTTATCTTTTGAAGGAGAGGTCACAGCATTTGTACAGGTAAATATTTATTCCAGGAGAGCTATTTTGCTGTGATGTTTTGATGCTGCATCTAGTGTGTCAGATAAAACTGACACATATGACACGTTACATATGCCTTCCCTGTGCAAATGGTGGTCCTTTCTCCCTTCTCCTTCTCCTTCTCCTTCTCCTTCTCCTTCTCCTTCTCCTTCTCCTTCCCCTTCCCCTTCTCCTCCTCTGAATAATTACCAGCTCTTTTTTCAGGGTCCATAATAGCATTGGCATAATTCTGTGCTTGGGGGACTCCAATAGAGGGACCAGCTTCATTTTTAAGTGTTTATTTCTTTGAAATAGCTTTTTAATCTGGGAGTATGCTAAACAGGACCCTTCTTCAAACTGTATTGTTTTGTGATCCAATGCACTCAGAGTGTCTCTGACATTTCTGTGTCAACTTTTATGAACTCTTTTTGCGAATATCCTCTTGAGTTCATTTCAGAATTAAGGCAGAGAATGGAGCTGTTTATCCCAGGAATATTCAAACATATGCATTTATCAGTTGTGTGTTCCCCTGACTTTTTTTCTTTTTGTTATCCTTTTGCAGTGTTGTGACTCGTCCTTACATTTCCTCTCAGCTTTTCAGTCTTTATCTTCAATTTAAGTCAGATTATTTTGAATTAATATGATCATAGTTGCAGACTTTTCATTGTATACTTTTCCTTGGAGCCTGGAGGCCTATTATTTAGGATGAGGTTGCTTTTACCCTCAACATTTTCTCCTGTTAGGTACTAACTTCACAAAATTGACTGCTTTTAATTGCAAAACTTTTGCTATTTCTATACCAAACTGCAGACACTGGAGTTCTCTACTCTGCAACGTGACTGTCTGTTCCTTTTCTGCTTGCTGGCTTCAGGCAACAAACACACGAGAATTTCAATTGTATTTTCACGTAATTTTCCTCTGTCTCATCGTTCCAATGTTTCAGACATTAGTTTTAAGACCATATGTTCCTTCCAGGGCATAAATACCTTAATTAAGATGTAGGCTTAAAACAATCCCTAAATAGTTCGAAGAGGTCTGAACAGATTTTTTTAATTTAGGCAGAACTTCAAGTTTTTTGCTAAAAGCTCTCAGGTTTTGTATATCATAAAAAAATAATCAGACTACATCTAGACTACATCTCCTTGAAGATTTTATTTTAGACACTGCTTTTAATCTGTTGGCATAGAACTGAATGAAAGAACGTTTTCTGGGAAAATGCTTCTCAGTAGAATTGCAGAGTTTTCCACATTACAATGTGTCACAACCAGGGTTGAGAGAAGGAGTTGCTACCATATGAGCACACGATTTCTTTCTAAATTGGATGCCTTGCTTCTTAATAATGCATACCTTCTTTTGTTGATTTTTTGTTTGTTTTCCCCCTCCTTTTTCTTGCTGTCCATGTCACTAGACAACATTATTAGGTCTGATTGAAACAGAACAGAATTTTGAAGTTCATAAAATAGATTTTGGCCTAAGCAGTAGTACAAGTTGCAGGACCTGCAGCAATTTCTCAGAAGTTATTGGGAAGATAAGAAGTCAAAATGCTGTCAGACAAGCTTAACTACATGGAGATGTGAATAGGAACTAATCTATGACAAGGAGGCTGAAAGGCATAAAAGTGTGATCTATTCTTGGCACAAATTAGAAAAAAATACAACAATTTTCTTCCACTATTTGCTAACCGGAGAGTGAGCTATGAAGATCTGTCAGATATTCCGGTAGTTTTTTACAAAGACAAAAAGGACAGAATTTTTAAGCGGTAAAATGAAGTCCCAGTGAAATAAATAGATGTCACTAAAAAGAGTGACAACAAATGGAGTCTGACATGGTCCAAGCGAAATGGAGACGTGGCCTAAGCGAGTCAGGCTCTCTAGGCTGGTCTGCACAGCAAGCAGATGGTCAGGTGTGTGATCTAGATCAAGTCTGACCCCATGAATCTGAACTCAGAGATGATTCTAAGGTTTTCTGGTTTCATTATGATGGTAAGCTGAAGCTCACTAACAAATTAACACATCCAAATTATTGCCCATTATACTTTAAAAGTTCTTCCTCATTACAAAACAGACAACTTGCTGAAAAACCCAGCAATGTTTTAAAAATAAGGCTTTAATAGTTTTTCTTTTTCACAATGTATTTAAATAATACAATAAATAAAACTTTTTAAGGAGCTATATCAACATTTCTTTGAAGTGTGACACTCTGAGTCAATTGGATGGCATAGTGCTAACAACCACCTGTTTTCCTAGAGGCTATTTGCTATTTATCTGATGGCTCCCAGATTTTCAGCTCAATTTCCTCATGTCTTGCCCCATACATTGTATTTTATATGGCCTGAGTAGGGGAAAATAATTCATGTGAGTCCTTTTGTGGGCTGAAGATCTTAATAATGCCCTGTGGCAGGTCTCCCAATATGTGCATTTGCAGAGCCATCTGCTACCTGCACTTCAACAGAGAACATGACTTGGCTAAAATAATTACTTTTTGCACAGAGACATGCTCATACAGTTTTTACTGGCTGTTCTGAGGTTTCAGGAGCATATATTTTTTTAGTCCTTGAAGAAACTAATTCATTCACCACACCCTTTTCTAGTGGGTGCCTGGCCACATGCTTTCTTAGGATTTACATCAAAATTAAATATCCAAGGGTAACCACCTGCAGCCTGCGCATATGTGTGGTTCACGGTCAGGCGTTTAATATATTCAGTTCCATAAGGAAAAAAAGAAAACCTATGCTACTTGTTTTTTGTGTCTCTACCCTAAAAGACAAATGTATCTAGTTCAGACTAGTACTTAAATATCCCAAAGGCAACAAGCAGCTCTTTATATGAATGACACTTGACTTATGTTTGAAGAATATTTGGACCTTGACTTGGAAGCACTCAGACATAAGGGATACACTAAAAAGGAAGAGATTCATTTTGAACAGATTATAGAAACCATGTGTGACACAGCAGAACAAATGTTAAGCACTTATTTTGAACATAATTGAGAAGGGCACTACTAGTATTTTATGCACAAAGCTTGCATAAACAGAAAAATATGCCCAGCAGCTTCTACCTTAACATGTGTCTCACACACTATGTCAGACTGGTGGCCAAAGAAGGTATGTGAAATACTTAGGTGAAATGGATGCCATGGAATGACTTGCTCCCACATTTTCCTCTGAATTTAGGCTGTAATTATTTTACTAAGTAATGTCAGTAACAAAGACTGAGTTTGAAGCCTAGAATTCCACTGCAAAATTTCAGAACAATTTGTGTCTGTCCCATACACCAAACTCAGGAAGAAGTCAGTATCTAATCCTATATCCTGTGTTTGTAAAGTTCAGTCCACCAAATCACTGCACTAGGCTTTTTTTTTTACTGTCATCATGAGAACAAAGCTGTCACAGAGTTTCACCACCTTTCATCTCTCTAGTCTGCCCATTCAACTAAGCACAAGGAATCATAGAGCTGTTGTCACTAATTTCAGATCGAGAATGGCTCTGTTAGTGGTTGCTTTTCTGCCAAGATGTCCCCCTTTGCTGCCTTGAGCTTTAATGTTGATTAGAGCTCAGCTGAACAACTCATCTCTGGTTGGCTCCAACAGTGATCACCTGCTAAATAAAAAGGACCAAACCTCTGAACCCAGCATTTGCTACTCCCGGGTAGCAAAAATTGTCCTGAGGCCAAGAATAAAATAGGTTAAACTAGAAGAGGTAGGTTTGCTGCCTTGCTGAGGACTGCTGCTCATCCCTGCCTCTCTAGCTAAAGTGATCCTGCATGCCCTGACCTATGGTAACAGAAGGATGCTTACTTTTGCCAGACTCCAGCAGTGCTGGAGGTAGAAGCAAGTTCATGGCTGCTCTTCTGCAGAGGCTTTCCTTGGATCCTTCTCCTTTTGCACATCTCAGCAATTCTAACACTGGTGGTTACTGGGATCCACAAAAGTGTTGAGGTCTATTCAGCAACACCTTTGAACTTTGTAGACATTGTTAGCTGTGCATCTTAGGCCACCAGAAGGTCTCTCATACAGGAGCAGTCAATGCCCAGCAGTCACTTAAAGCCCTAAATAAGCACAGAATAAGTAAACTCAGAAATTAGTTTTTCTCAGATACTTCTGAGTATCTGAATTGACCAGTTGCCAGATTTGGTGCGAGGAGGGAGTCCTACTTTCTAAAGCACAGACACTGGGTCTCAGACTGAGTTAAACCCTAAAAGTTCCTTGGAGGTTGCAATTCCCTCACTATCACTTGTTTTGAAATTGAAGTGTAGTGTGGTTGCATTTTTTTTTTCTCTTGAAGCAAGGACAGCTATTGATAAATAATGGAAATCAGCCACTGGGACAAAGTCAGAGAGTGACTCCAGTATATGTCTATTCAGCAGTAATTTATGAGAACACTTCAAGAATGGAATTGTGATCTAAACTTATTAGGAAATGCTATTGGATTTTTATTCTGTGTTTAAGGTGATGCTTTCTGGTTACCAAAGTCACCACACTCAGGACAGTCCACAGACTGGACTGGCTGTTATTTAAATGATGACATAAGCCCGTGAAGTGTAATAGCCCTAATGGGCAACAGGAATGAATGTGGAGGGTAGGGAGAATTGATTAGCTAGTGGGATACCAGTAAATACAAAGTGCTTAATCACAGGCGGACTCAGCACCTTGATCTCCCAATCAATAGCACTTGCAGGTTCAGAGCACATGAGGAAACCTTGGGTATAGAGAGAAGATAAAAGGTGCTTCCTCTTTGTTATTTCTGCAATGTTCTATACTTATATATCCTATTTCATCCTAGCAGTCCAAAGGCTTTTAAAATTTTTTAAATGAAGCAAACACTTCACCCATTTCAGAAAGAAATTATACAGCTTCTCAGTACCCAAGAGCAGCCTAGGTCTGGGAATAAAGAGGGCATCATACCTCCTTGTAATGCTGTGATTAGAGAAAAAGGGATTTTGATGTTTAAACCTAAACAAGTACCTAATTGAGAGGGAGGCCAATTACCCATACCCTGGAAGAAATTGTACAAAGTTTCTAAATGGGCATGGCACCAACATGTACTGTGAGCGATGCCACCTTTAACATCCATCATTAGCTTCATTAACTGGAAGCACAGTAAAACCTGCAACTGGCCTAGGGAGGAATGAGCTAGAAAGAGGCACAGTTTGATTTTTCCTTTGGGCTAGAGAGAAAAAAAAAGGAAGAATAAAACCCATACACAAGGCTTATGTTTCAGCCAGCAACCGCTGAGCTGTCCCTGCTGTGAACTGATAACTGAGACTGATAATAANGATATACCTTTCCTCTGTTCTTGTCATATATTGTTACAAATTTTGGCAAGCAACAAGCAGCTTACCCTTAGTAATTGAAAGATATTTTCCAACCTTAAGCTGGCTGCCTGCTGCCACATCTGATCTTGTGCTGCTGCTTGTGCTCATAAAATGAAAGGGCTGGGAGACAAAGAGCCACAGCCATCTTGGAGCTGGGCTTCAGGAAGCTGCTCGGGAAGTGGGAATTCGTACAAACAGCCTTGCCATCTTGAGTCACTCTGTAGCTTAACACTGCTTCTCAGAGACAATAATAAAGCTATGGGAGATTTCAACAATGATAAGTTCACAATTCCCCCAAGGCTGAAAAGCAAGAAAANTAGCTAGTGGGATACCAGTAAATACAAAGTGCTTAATCACAGGCGGACTCAGCACCTTGATCTCCCAATCAATAGCACTTGCAGGTTCAGAGCACATGAGGAAACCTTGGGTATAGAGAGAAGATAAAAGGTGCTTCCTCTTTGTTATTTCTGCAATGTTCTATACTTATATATCCTATTTCATCCTAGCAGTCCAAAGGCTTTTAAAATTTTTTAAATGAAGCAAACACTTCACCCATTTCAGAAAGAAATTATACAGCTTCTCAGTACCCAAGAGCAGCCTAGGTCTGGGAATAAAGAGGGCATCATACCTCCTTGTAATGCTGTGATTAGAGAAAAAGGGATTTTGATGTTTAAACCTAAACAAGTACCTAATTGAGAGGGAGGCCAATTACCCATACCCTGGAAGAAATTGTACAAAGTTTCTAAATGGGCATGGCACCAACATGTACTGTGAGCGATGCCACCTTTAACATCCATCATTAGCTTCATTAACTGGAAGCACAGTAAAACCTGCAACTGGCCTAGGGAGGAATGAGCTAGAAAGAGGCACAGTTTGATTTTTCCTTTGGGCTAGAGAGAAAAAAAAAGGAAGAATAAAACCCATACACAAGGCTTATGTTTCAGCCAGCAACCGCTGAGCTGTCCCTGCTGTGAACTGATAACTGAGACTGATAATAAATGTAGCCTGACTCTATCAGCTGTACAGACTTATTGTGCTCGGCTGAAAATAGAAATAAAATCAAGTAGTGCCAAGGAAGGACCAAAATGGATTCTCAGAATACCAAGACCCCTGTGAACTTTGGCCATTTGGTTAATAGAAATCTTGGATGCAGACCATTCCAGGACGGGCTTGAAAAACATAAATCCTGACTACCATTGTGCTAACTTGGGTCTTAGGGTTTTAGTTTCATATCTGTAAAAGTTGTTTCTTGNAAGATAAAAGGTGCTTCCTCTTTGTTATTTCTGCAATGTTCTATACTTATATATCCTATTTCATCCTAGCAGTCCAAAGGCTTTTAAAATTTTTTAAATGAAGCAAACACTTCACCCATTTCAGAAAGAAATTATACAGCTTCTCAGTACCCAAGAGCAGCCTAGGTCTGGGAATAAAGAGGGCATCATACCTCCTTGTAATGCTGTGATTAGAGAAAAAGGGATTTTGATGTTTAAACCTAAACAAGTACCTAATTGAGAGGGAGGCCAATTACCCATACCCTGGAAGAAATTGTACAAAGTTTCTAAATGGGCATGGCACCAACATGTACTGTGAGCGATGCCACCTTTAACATCCATCATTAGCTTCATTAACTGGAAGCACAGTAAAACCTGCAACTGGCCTAGGGAGGAATGAGCTAGAAAGAGGCACAGTTTGATTTTTCCTTTGGGCTAGAGAGAAAAAAAAAGGAAGAATAAAACCCATACACAAGGCTTATGTTTCAGCCAGCAACCGCTGAGCTGTCCCTGCTGTGAACTGATAACTGAGACTGATAATAAATGTAGCCTGACTCTATCAGCTGTACAGACTTATTGTGCTCGGCTGAAAATAGAAATAAAATCAAGTAGGGCCAAGGAAGGACCAAAATGGATTCTCAGAATACCAAGACCCCTGTGAACTTTGGCCATTTGGTTAATAGAAATCTTGGATGCAGACCATTCCAGGACGGGCTTGAAAAACATAAATCCTGACTACCATTGTGCTAACTTGGGTCTTAGGGTTTTAGTTTCATATCTGTAAAAGTTGTTTCTTGACTTCAGGACTGAAAAAAAAAAAAAATATTGAAGCAATATNGTCTCCTGCCACTGCTTCCCATTGTACCATTTACCAAGCACTTACCATTTACCACGTACCAACAATCAAGCATTTTCCATCTCTCCTCCATGTAAATCTCTATAACCATACTCTACTCCTACACGTGGTGAAAAAGCTGTGTTGCTGAGTGCAATGTTACACATGACATCTCCAGAGCCTTTGGAGCTTTGGGGGACAATCTGATGGCATCATTGAGGACATTTGAGGCATCTGTTGCTTGCAGAGCCAAGACAATGGAAATGTTAAGACTGAGCCTGGAAAAAATAGAAAAACTTCACAGAAATGGTGGCTGTAAACAAACAGACTAAAATTAGGGGCAGAAACAGAGGAAAAAAATAACGAAAGAGAAAACCGTTCTTTTACTATGGAAACTGTTGGTGCTACATATAGATAAAGGTCTGACAGCTTTTCCTTTTTAAATCCCCTATTTACAGGGATTATGTAGCTCAGATGTGGAGAATCTCTGAAACATAGCTTACAAGGTCTCAGGAAAGAAGCCTTAAAAATAAATTTAACTCTTTCATTTTTAAGTATAAAACTATAAATGTTAAAGAGCTATGTAAAAAATTATATATATATACATATACATATATATATATATATATATAAAGCCAGAATAACTTAGCATGTTCCTTTAGACTAAGTTAGATTTTTTTATTAATTATTTAAATAATTTTCTCCACCATATCTGCAGATAATTCCATCTATTCTTCAGATTCTTCACATGAGTCTAAAATGCAGCTATTTTTGATTAAAGCGGTAGAGGCAGGCAGACATGCAGTTGTATTTTTCTTTTTGGGCACCATACATTTCTTGAGGATAGAAAAGGAACATATGAGTCACTGAAGTTCCTTTACCACTAGCAGGATGTTTCTAGGCAAGCAAGACTCTCAGATTATCAAACCTGCAAATGATCTTAGACTGTCTCATCCTCAAAGTAATGTAAAACCTCTCTGAAGCAGAAGTGGATGTCTGGTCCCTGGATGAAAACAACTTCTGGAATCCAGCTCATATAAGTGGTCAAAACTCCTAGTTTAAATTTGCCACCTGTCGCTGTTGGGGACACAATCACACTCACATTCACACTGTCTGGTGAAAAGGCATGAACCTTTTATTACAACATCTGACTCAATTTTTATAGTATTTCTACACAGACCAGGGATTGGAGGTGAAGGCTGAAAACCTCTCCCATCCCATTGGTCAAGACAACTGTCCATCAGCTGTCCATTCCTCCAAGAGAAGGAATGTAAAACAACCTTGTCTGACATAAACATTGCTTCTATTTATAACACCCGTGTGTGAGAAAAAAAGTGAGAACTATGAAAACATTAGAACTTTGAAACACATCAGGAAGCTGGAAAATTCAGGGCAACAGCCACCTGCAAATATTTTGCTGTATTTTCTTGAAAATAGCCATTTCTGCAAATATTGCTCTAAATAGATTCACTTTCCAAGGGACTGTTTACAAAGAATAAATACAAAGTGTACATTAGAGCAGAGCAAATAAAAGGTCTATTTGCAAACCTGTTGGCTACAGCAGGTTCACTTTTCTGTCCTCACAGGTTCAAAACTGCAGTTTTATGGGAGTTTTGTTGGTAGTCCTTTTGCTCTCTTTTTAGCCACTCATACCACATTTCTAGCAAGTGACAACTGTGTAAAAATATTTATATTTCTATGAAATTCACCATGCTCACAAGGAGATTTAAATGTTCATGGGCACACTTGGTGGCAGAGAGCATAGAAAAACTACTTAGGCATCCGGAATTAGAGTTTTGCACATCACCAAACAGAATGGAGTCAAAGTGTTTAAAGCCTTGGAACCCACATACTTGTGCACAAGAGCAAATCCCTTTTCTCGTTTCTTAGAAAGAACTGAGGATGAAAACAGACTGATGAAATAAAAGCAGTAATTTTCCTCCAGGTTTTTATTTGTTTCACTCTAACCAGTGTTTCAATGCACCAACAGCCCTTTAGACCCAAAAAATACTTTAAAAATGCACTTTTGTATTCTTAATACTGTGGTATAAGATGCTCTGATAAGACACAAACTACTGACATCTAGGTCATCAGAGAAAGGAGAAAGTGCTTTCTGCACGAATTGGAAGCATTGAACTTTCCATGAGTGGTTCCAGCTTCAAATGTTGTTCAAACCTGTACGCATTGGAACGGTCCAGCTGCGGTGCAAGAGGTGCTCATTTCTTGATGGAGATGTGCCAAGGCATACGGAACTGGGGAAAACTGCTCTTTGCAATACATGTTTTGGCACAGGGTGCTGCTGAACATGTCACAGCGATTAAAAAGAGGGAGAGAAAGTGCACGCTGAACTGGCAGATGTCAGTGGTTCAGCGCCTGCGCTCTCGGAGGCTGAGCTGGCGGACCCTGGGATCACTGCTGGCAGAGGTGTCTCTGCACAGTGCAGTGCTGGACAAAGAGCACGGAGGCAGGAGGATGAGGAATTGGACAGGTTTAGAGATTTGGGCCTATGGGTTTTTCTTAGAATACAGTATTTTCTTCTTTTCTGTTGGATTCAGCATCCTCAAAGATGGGAAAGAAGAGGATACCGGACTTCACAGAATCATGGAATCAGCTATGTTGAAAAAGACCTTTGAGGTCAAGTCCACCCTATGAACTAACACTACCTTGTCAACTAAACCATGCCACTTAGTGCCACATCCAATCTGTTCTTAGACAGCCCCAGGGACAGTGACTCCATCATCTCCCTGGGCAGCCATTCAATGCTCAATCATCCTTCCTGTGAAGAACTTCTACCTCATGTCCAAACTAAACCTCCCCTGGTGCATCTTAAGACTATGTCCTCTTGTTCTGTCAGGGGTTGCCTGGGAGAAGAGCCTGACGCCCACCTGGATACACCTCCTTTTGGGGAGTTCTAGAGAGCGATAAAGTCTCCCCTGAGTCTCCTTTTCTCCAGGCTAGACAGCTCCGGCTCCATCAGTNCCCAGCGTTGACCCCTCGGGGACACCACTGGTGACTGGTCACCAACTGGATGTGCCACCACTCACTACCACCCCCTAGGATCAGCCATGCTCCCAGTTCTTAAACCAGTGAAGAATGACCTTGTCCAAGCCATGGGCTGTCAGCTTTTCCAGGAGAATGCCATGGGCAATGGTGCAAAAGGCTTTGCTGAAGTCCAGGTAGACACATCCACAGCCTTTCCTGCATCCATGTGTGGGTCACCTGGTCATTAAAGGAGATGAGGTGGTCAGGTAGGACTTAGTTCTCCTAAATCCACACTGGCCATCCTGTGGGTGCTGTGTGATGGCACACAAGATGATCTATTCAATACCTTGTTGGGTGTCCAGGTCAGGCTGACAGGCCTGGAGTTTCCCAAATCCTCCTTCAAGCCCTTCTTGTGGATGGATGTTGCATTGGCCAGCTTCCAGTAATCTGTATCCTCCCTGGTTCACCAAGAGTGATAATAAATGATGGAGAACAACTTGGTGAGCTTAAAAAAAACCCCTTGTTATGTCTGTTCCCAGAATAATTTCTGCTCCACAAGTAAAGTAGACAAACAAAGCTCAAACTCCGTAATTCTTGCTGCTTACTTGTTTGTGCTGAACAATTGGATATAATTTCTTCATTATTTTCATAACCCATATATGTCTGGACAGGTGGGGGCCCATCTAAATGTCATTGACTATAATTTTCAAAAAAGAAAAACTCCCTCACACCAACACAGCCCCTTCCAAGAAAATGTGAAATGAGAGGTCAATTGCCTTAAACTTGAGCCATGCTGCAAAAGTGCCATATTCAAGGCAGATGCAAGTTTTGGGATGAAACGTAATTCCAGAAAAAATTCAGCTGCTTAAATCCAAAAGAAATTTTAATTACACTGGTAAACTTCTGCCTTTTAAATGCATCTCACCTTTCTTTCCTTTCTTCATGCCCTTCATCTACTGTAGACATCACAGAAAATGCAAGAATGAAGAATCCGGGAAAGATGTGCTCTTTAACTGCAACACACACTTATAACTGCAGATACATATATAACTTTTCCCAATGTGTTTATGCTATATGACTTCGCAATTTTTAAAAAAACTGTGGCTCGGTGAGAGCAATACTAAATAAAAGCCTGACTGTTTGCATTTGCTGTTTTGACACAAGTTTAGTGTCAAGTGTATTTTAAGTCATTTGAGTCACTGCACACAGAGTTTCCAAAACCTACAGCCATAAAAAAATATAACTATTTGATTGACAGCATGCTTTTGAATGTAATTAATACAACAAAAATAAAACACGAAGAACTGTGATTGATTCTGTGTGTGCATGTCTGTATACTCGATACAGGAATAACACTAAACCCCAAGAGTAAAAAATCTACTATTCACAATATTGGTTATCCAGCTTCACCAGAATATAATTGGTCCTCAGGGAGTACAACACAGAGAAATGAGTAAAATACATAGAAGAAAGAAAGTGAGTTAGGAAGTTTAAAAATGCAATTATTTTATGGTATCTAAAATAAAGACTGTTGAAGCCAACTCTTTTTAATTTGTTTTGATGAAAATAGAAAATAATATTTCAAATTTATTTATTGTAAACATGGCTATCAGTGGAAAAAAAGAGACAAAGTCAACAAAGGCTTAAACTTAGCTATGTATACTCCCACTACTTCTGAAAAGCCAGTTTTCATCCATTACTTTTTGCAATTGCAAGGAAAACAAAACCATCTGAGCAGTCCAGATTTTTATACTCAATGTTTCTATGGATCCTTGAGGACTGCATGGATGACAACAGGAAGTAGGTTCATTTTTACATATATCTTGAACATATTGAAGGCCTGGATTGAAAGATGATTTGGTTGAATACCTTGTGGAAGGTGGGCTTCACAAATTGATGAAGTATCATGTGACAGGTAACAACCTGCTCCAAAGCTCCATTCCTGTGTTTCATATCCCTGGGATTTTAAGATTACATGTTTGTGCTGATGGCATGCATTTTAAAAGACTTATCATCATCCCTGTTGATGCTGAGCTGCTTCTGCCAGGCCCTACACAACAAAGAGACTTTTTGTGCACAGGAGAGTTCATAACAAACCTAGTGATGAGAGACAGTAAGCAGATATGATGAAAAGAAGGAGCAACAGGGAGCACTGACATGTTTCTGCACAAGGGACAAGTGACACCCACTGCAGGCAGAGCACCCAACTGCTGCCTGTGTTTCAGGCAGGTCTGAATAAGAGATCTAAGTGATGATAAAACACCACCTTTGGTGTTTTTTGCAGATTTAACTAAGATTTCACCTCCCTTAGGCCAGCTTCAGTCTCCCTGGGGACTGAGGACAGCCCCATGGCACCTGGTGGGGAACAAATCCAAACGTGAGAGAAGGAGCAGGACAGGAATAAGAGTGAAGGTCATTCCCATGATAAGACAAGGGAAAGAGAGACAGGACAGAAAGAAGAGTTGCAACATAGGGAAAACTTCTGAAAAAGGGAAGACAGAGCAGATCAGGAAGTACCTGCAATTCTGGAACTGAACTGCTAAGTTGAAAAACACATTCTGTGTAAAATACATTTTGATGGCTCCATGAGTACTAGCACCATGAACAATGAGTCTAAAAACCTCTGCCTGGTTGTAGACAGGTATGGAGATCTCTACAGCTCAAAAATAACCAATTTTATTTCCTTTTTGTCAGGTCTGAAAAGTATAAGGAATTACATTTAGAAGTATATAGGGGGATTACTATGCCACAGTCTTAAAAGTCAGGAAAAAATAGAAATCCCAGGGTTGTCTGTGAAGCATCATTCCAACCCCTGGAAGCAGATGTGATGTTTCCTTCTAAGTTCCTAGAGAATTTTTGTGTTGTTTTGTCATGACTTCTGCTGGATCCCTGGTGTCACCCATCTGTGTGGCTCACAAATGCTGAGATTGAGAGAAAAACAAAGGAATTCAAGAATTTCTCACTCTAAAATGAGTTAAGGGGGTGCTGCAAAATATTCCCTTAAGGTAAATGTTATCACTTTTAATAACAGTAACAAATTATCTGCAGGTATCTCATGTTCTGCTATTTAAAGTAAGATAAGTACAAACACTCACCTTCATACCTTGATTTAAAAACTCTAAATGTTATACTTTTCCTCAAAATGGATGAAACTCACTTGATTACTGTAAGCATAACCACAATCAGCTTTAGCCACAACTAATTCTCTATCGCTACACATCTTATGCTGTTAATGGCAATGTAAGTACAATCTTCAAAAGCATCTAGTAATGGCAGACTAAAGGCTGTTTCATTGTTTGTCCAAAAATAGCAGAAAATTACCTTTTATATCATTCCAAGGACTCTGTGCTTTCCAGAAAATGTATCTTACTCTTATCTGCAGCTTGTCAGACAAAAGCCGTATGTTTTAGACGTCCTAATATGCCCTGTGCTTCAAGAAGGCTTGGTTTTCCAAACATTTAGTGAGAGTTTATTATCTTGAATTATATTTCCTAGCCCTGCAATGTAAAACTGCTTTCAATATGGTTTGGTATTATTGTGTTGTATTGACAGAAAATACTAAAAAGGGAAAGGTAACCGATGATGTGGAGCTGCCCCTGGAAGGACTAACAAGCGATGGATGTCCTAATGGAACAAGAACAATGGAGATTGAATAAAGGCCAGGGTTCTTGTCCTAGAAAGGACAAAATAGAGACTATTTCTAGTATTAGCTGTTCAAATAATCAGGCACCAAAGGAGCACAGGGACTATCATACTGCGAAAGACCAAGGAATAATACCAGCTTTGCTCTTCTACCAGTGGTATACACAAGATATTTACGATGAATAATCAAGCCCAAAATGACACACACTCTAATTGTGGATTATGCAGGGTCAGAAGGTGGTTTCTTCTGACCTTGGCTATCCTACTTGTGTTGTGAAATATGAAGAAATTCTGTAATTTTCATTTTGATGGCTATAACAGCAGTTTGCACCCTCATTTATATTTACCCTTCTGGTGTTAGCTGATACAATCTCCTGGTAACAGGATTAAAAGGCACTGAGATACACAAATAGATCATTAGGGACAAATTACATTTGTAACTAATGTGATTCTTGAGGCTCGGAACTGATAATCATCAGATGGTGGCAGACAAAGAAACCCCAAGAAAATCCCTTAAAAACTGGCTGAACTTGCAATTAAGATGAAACTAAATTTATTCCATATCAGCAGTATGTTCATTGCCTTGGCTTTCACTGCAGGGAGCATGCCCAGTCCCTCCAGGATGAGAGGGTAATGCTATATTTCCCTGGAAGCCAAAGGGGAATTCCTTCCTTTTGAGAGTCTCTGCCACAGGCCCAGGTGATGAGACAGTGGCAGCTCCATTCCTTCCCTGTTGATCTGGCCCCAAGGGTCTTTTTTCATGGCTTTACTGCTCCAGCCAGCCAACCCTTTTTGCAGCTTGGCTCCCTCTCCATACCCCCAGCTAGAGGTGCTTTCACAATTCTCCCATAACCTCTTATGTTCAACATGTTACTACCATCCCATGGGAGTTTTTGCTAAAATCTTTGTGTTCTGAACCTGTGTTTCCTCTCCCCACACTTCTTTTCCTTTTTCTCTTAGTCTCCCCTTCATGAGCAGCTTTTTCAAAATCTTTTCACAAATAATTTTGTTGATAAAGCTGTCCTTCCTAATTCTTCCTCCAGCTGAGAGAATAATCACAGCTTTCTGTGGATTCCATTAGGTACACTCAGGTTGTTCTTTCCGTGGCTTTCCATATCTCAGTCTTTGATTTCTCTGCAATCTGCTTGTATTGCTACTTTAGATTCCACCTCCTGAGTGGTTGCTTTGGGCTACTTCCAGCTTTCATTAAAAAAAAACCAAACCAACAACTCATGTAACTGTGGGCTGGGTAACAAAACCACCAAAAGATGCATTTAGGAGAGGAAAACAGAGGAAGACCATTTTGGAGCAAGAGTTACCAAACAGAGTCACACAACACGGATGGAATAATCTAAAAAGTTTAGTGGCCACATTCCCATTTCTAATTTACTATGTTTTTTACAAGCATGAAGCTGTTTTGATACATAAAATCAAATAACATCACTGGGAAGTTGAACAAGAATCATGAACCTCCCAGTCTATTATATACTAGACTCTTGAAGGAAATGTAGAGAGAAAAACAAATACTTACTTAGTATGTTTATATACTATTACATAAAATAAATACTTATTTTATAAGTATTATTTTAATACTTATAAAATATATATTTATCATACGGGTTACTGTGTATATTCTATAGATTTTTGTATGTTTATTTTTACTAGATCCAGACACCCAGTCACGAAGAAAGGAAGCCATCTTTCCTGACACAATACTTTAGACAGATTAGGGATGACAGTTTGTGCAAATTGCAAACTTTATTATACTTAGGTCATTTCACATCAAACGTATGACATATATCATGTATAACAAGTGGGAAAATAGACTTATATATAATAAATTAGGAAATAATATAGGTTAATAGAAATCTGCATGCCCAAAAGACAGTGAAGCAGAACTCACCTGATACATTGACATTACATGTAAGTCTTCAGTGAATTCATGTTCTCTAGGCATTCTAAAGCCCTATCACCTGCAGATGGAACACACTTGTGTCTCAAATAAACTCCTGACTATCTAGGAACTCTGCAGTTTTCTGATCGCTGACTTCTTATAAATTAGCTCATCTGAAAGTGGGATGTAATAATCAAAATGACCAAGAAAATTAATTTCTAACAACAGAAAACGTGTGCATGTCGCACAGTGCCAAGGCTTGGCTCATGCCAAGACACTTCTCAGATGTTCCTCACTTGGATTGCTAAACCACTCTAGAATACCTGGTCAAGGATCAGAGGCTTTAGAGAGTGAAAACTCTTCCTGGTCTGAGCAGGAACCTGCATGGTCATGTTTTGAGAATCCGGAGGAATAAGTTACTCAGAACTGACTGCTTGTGTGTTCTGGACAATGACTAGGTTTGTAGCAGGAAACCTAGATCACAATCAAATGCTCTTCAGCACAGTGAAGAGTAGCACAGAATAACAGAATTTCTTACAATTAATTTCTTTTTTTCATTCTAATATAATTCCTTGTTCAAAGATACCAGATATTGATCCTCACTGTGTATTTATCCTTCTTGCAAAAAAGGGATGCTATCTGAAGCACTGAAGACACCAAGAAGGAATTTAAAATCAACACATTCAAATTAATTCAAACTGCCAGCCACTGTATGTTTTTACCACTGCTGTGCATTGCCAGGCATTTCCTGGATTTTCACAGCCATGACATTGCTTATAAGTGTATAAACAACACAGAAGTAATGGTCAAATGACTTCTTTTGATGCTTCCAAGTTTCAGGAATGCATTTTTTCTTGGTGCAGTTCCACAGCTCTCATTTGCAGCTGAACTAAGAGGATGGCTGCACTGATATGCATTTCAAATATGCCACCATGAGAATTCCACCATGTTTTTCCCCAGCATTCCAAGATAGCTGGTCAAGGATGTCATTTCACACAAATTCACACATGCGTGCACGCATTGCTGACTCAGGAGCATCTTTAACCGAAGTGACAACTGGGGTGGGGGGTGGGAGGGTGGTGGAAGTTGGTTTAAAACAGGGAAAGGAATCAAACATCAAAAAGTTGGAAGCCCATTCAGCTTCAAACAATGGTTTCACACACTCTAAAAAAAGATGGTTAGACGGTAACACAGCAGGTGCAAAAAAAACCCTGCCCTTAATGGCTGTGTTGGAAACCAGCTTTTGTTTGAGGAGTGTTTAGTATAGCTCTTGTGCTGTTTCATGGTGAGGATATTTCCCTCTAAGATAATGTGTCAGGTATTGATAAGTTTGTTTAAATTCTATATAATTAAAGCAGTAAATAGAACACTGCCTTGTCTGTGACCTGAAACACCATTTAATAGATAAGTACGTGTGGAACTGTGCTATGAAAAATACGCATAGGATAAGCCAGAGGTCAGCAGGGTCCTCTGCTCTCAGTGAAATAACCTGTTTACTCTAAATCATGTATCAGCATTAAACTTGCAGGAAGAAAGCACCCCTCCTCCCTCCAGTACTGAGACAGATGGAATAGACCTCCAGCTGGAGCCTTTTCAATGTTTTTCTGGATGGAACAGATATCTCCAGAAATTAAAAGCTGTATCTACTCTTTTTTATTTTTTTCTCTTGTGGGAAGTATGCTAATTGGATAAAACAAGCACAGACAGTTGCAAACCCATTGCTATAAGATATACTGTTTAATATCCACTCTAGCCATGAAAATGATTCTGTTTGTGTTAGAAAAGAGAAGCCAAGGAGAAAGGTCATTACATTGTGTCTGCAGCTTTTGCTCCTAATATGTGATTCTCATTTCTCAGTAAAGGGAAAATCAATACTCCTCTAAGTTGTCTTGGATTCAGAAAAGATAGAGCTTTTACCTACTGTGTGATAGTGATGTAGAATGAACATGATGTATATCATGCAATGCTCCTTTTTAAGAAAGCTCTGAACTTGATTTGGACTTTTTTAATTGTGCCATTGAGTCTTGTCTAAAATTGCAAAATAGAAACACTTTGTGTGATGATATTTTAGTAGAAATTTAGCTCTCTTCATTATGAGCTGCCTCTTAACACCACACTATTCTCCTCAGCTTTGATTTAGGTGAGAGATTTTTCTCTCAAAGCTGGAAGATTAAAGGCAGCCATGGCATCCAGGATTTGTGACAATAACAAAAGATGTACAGATCAAGTTCATACACTTAAGAGGGTTTACATACCAAGAGGCTATGTTTGTAGCAGAGACACATAAGTAATCTCCTTCCTTTATTCTTTTTTAGTTATAAAATCATATTCCCAACCATTTATGCTGGGACGACTCAGAGAAACAGCAAGGCATTACTGGAAATGATAAGGAAATACAACCAAGTTTCAAGTTCATTATAAATATTAAGAAATGTTACTTGTAGTCTAGAAAAACCCAGCAAACTGTGACACAGCTGGACACAAAAGAACAATGAGAAGGAAAAATGGAGACAGGTACTGTGCAGTAGGAGCTCTTACTGCCAGATGTGAAGGAGCAACAGGGATCACTGTAAGAAAAAGCCTGGAGTCAGCACTTGGAGGTACAATCACTCTGTAAGTCAGGACATGGCACATTCCAGCTGTAGTTGCCAACAAAGGGTTAACAAGGAGACGCTAAGGATGCTTCTCACAAGAAGAAACCTCTTGAAAAAAAATTACTTAGGCTGAAAGAGATCAGTATCACCCCAGACATCATAAACTCAGTGCTCAGCACTAAACGCACAAGCCCCATGCCTTTGGCATACGGTTTCCATCTAGACAAACGCATTTAAAAAAGTATGCAGGCCTCTCCCTGAGCATGTGTTGGAGAGCTTTGATGCTCTGTGCACCCAAGGAGAAGCTAACCCAATTCTGGAGGGACGTTTCTTCCTGCAGCTGCTGGGCCAGGCCATGATAGGGGCTGAACAAGGCCCTGCAAGAAAACCATTATTCAACACTTAGGGGGGAGTCCAGATCTGGATCCAAATTCTGATCCTGACTCATCAACCCACAACAATAGGATTTCCTTAATTTCAGCCTCATATTCCATGTTATGTATTATGTCTTCCCATAGTTCCTGTATTTTTTCTCTCTCTTTCCTATTTTATTTTTTTAATATAGAACACAGAATTTTAAGTAGATATATGTTTAAAAAAAAACCAAAAACAAACTGAAAACCCAACAAACCAACCCAAAAAATTGCCATTGCCACCTGCTCCTTTCCCCTCACCATCACTCACTAAAGACACCATCTGGGAATGACTAGCAACCAGAGCAGGGAGTGAGCAGTCCATATGTTAAAATTTAAAATTTGACAGCCCTATTCTGGCCTTTCCATCGCCCACTATTTTTCTGTTTCACAGTTTCAGTATGATAACTAGTCTCTTCAGCATTTGCAAGGGCTAAACCATTTTTTTTTTCATTGTGGATAGATCTTTATTTTAGATTAAATCTTTCGTTTAAGCTGAAATCCATCAAATTCTCTCCACTCTCAGACAGCCCAAAATTTAATGTGAAACTGGATGAGATATTTAATTATCAATACCTGTGGCAATTATTGTACAGCCCATGTATTAAATTATTCGACTAGAAAGATGAGAAAAAAGCACAGTTCTCTCTTCTTTTGCATTAGTTTGTAAATGTGACAGACCTCTGGGTACTGTTAATAATTTTTCTCAAAGCTAGCAAGAAATCTACATAACCTTTTTTTCCTCTTCTCATTTCAACCCCCAAATCCCATCTTGTGGATTTGCCTTATCATTCACATACACGCAAAGTGTAGTGAGATTCTTAAGCAAAAGCAAGGTAAATTTTTTTTGAAAAGCAAAATGTATTCATGTCACTATAAAAATAGGCAGGAGAAATCCAAAAGAAGATGCAGCACCTGAAATGATGCTTGCTTCTTACTTACAATCCCTGGTCCTTTTTTTACAGACTAAGTCCTCTTATAATAATGAAACTTATAGATTGTACCTTTTTAGAGTTTTTTGATGTACATTCATATGGGGGACGTTATAATCTAGGCTCAAGCAGATGGAGGAAAAATGACTCGTGAAAAAGGCCAGACACAAACTTTTATAGGTACAAAACAAAGCCAGACTGAAGCATTCCACTGAATGTCAGCAGACCTAGGACATTTATCTTTTGAATCCACAAAAAGATTCTGTAAGACCATTTATGAACATCTGAAAGAAGTTTAGACGTTGCAAGACTTGACTATTACATACTGAATAAAACCAGCACCAAATAAGATTCTTTGAAACTGAAACTATATTAAGCATTTACTTTAAAATAAAACCTGCAACTACACCTGATAAAAGCTTCTGAATGCTTTTGTACTCTACTCATAACCGTTTCAAGGTTGTTTGATGCCAAGCCAAATATTATTAATGCAGCTCAGGAAGTGTTCTGTCTAGGCAGACAGCACAGTGGGATCTCAAAGATTTGCATGAATTCAAGGAAATGTGAGGAGAGAAAGATGAGGCTCATCAGAATACCTGTTGGAGAAACAAGTTCACATTCTTTAAAGGACTGGACCACTTCCTGGACATTATCATTTTAACATTCAGTTTGTCAGTAGATTTCTAAATTTTAAACTTCCACGCAGGTTCAAGAGTTTATTGATAAAGCTATTGGTCAAAATAGGCATTACTAGGAGTCAAAACCTAAGTGGGTAAGGATCAGATTCTGCCATCTGGCTGAAGGTAAAAATCAGCAACCTCTTCCACTTTTACTTTGAGATGTCCCTACTGAAAGGGCAGCATTAGGCAGGAATTAGCACCATACAGAGTTATTTCTTTTAGCCACAGAGTTCTGAGATTTACAGCTGAAGAACTAGTATGTTTTTTCAGTGAGAATCTATCCTGCAAAAGGCACATATTTTATACCTGTTCTCCTTCCTCCTCTCGTATTTTGGAACCCTACTGGTGAGGCTGCCAGCTGTGACCAAACTGTCAATTATCTGGCTCCTTCACTGAAGGGCTGGATCATATCCAAGGCTTCTTATTTACAAGATGAAAACAAAATCCAGTTCTCTTTTGTTTGTATACAGGTGCTCAATTAGGAGAGATCCTATAGGGAAACAATTTTTTATTGAACCATAAAAGACATTGATACTCTTTAATCTGAAACGTCAGCAAGACATGAGGTGCTGCTTCATGTCAGAAGGAAAAGTAGTAGAGGAGTCAAGAGTTTCACTGATTCAGTTCACCTTGCTCAAAAATTATTTATTAAGCACAGAGAAACACAAGGAAAGACTATGTTTAATCTGACTTTCAAGGCTTTTTTTCAGTCAGAACTGAATTCCAGAAGCTTTGCTCCTGTTGCAGTTTTGCTTTCTGTTTTAGCTTTCTTTTCTGATACATCCAAACCGTTGTGAAAGAAGCCTCTCCCAGGCACTCCTGGCTCTGCTCTGAGCAGGAGCTTTCCCTGATTGGGAGTGGGAGCCCAGGAGTTGCTGTAAGGTCCCCCTCAGCAAGAGGGGAGTTGTGCTGCCTCCCCCAGCCATGGGAACCAATGAAACAGCAACCTTGAATGCGTAGGCTCCTCTAGAAGCTGTTTTAAGGAACTATATAGAAGCAGCAAATGGGCCTTAAGCAGGAATTCAGAGTCCTTCCCTGGGGATGGTCATCACAATTGCAAAGTACTGGTCCAAGGATTGGTAATTGAAGAGTTTTCCACAGTTTTGTCAAAGTGAAAGCATTCAGTAAAGTCTTCCTTTAACAAATTCTAAATTTTTTTTTAGAATGTAATTTGCATTGAGATTTGATTTTTGTCTTTCCATTTTTATTCTTTGTTTCAGTGTGACATGAGATCAGGAAAAAAAACAACTTTTTTTTCTTTTTAATTCTGTTTTTTCTTGTATCATGTTACTGCAATATAACATGTATTTTGACTTTGTTTCATATTTTAATGTACAATGGAGCAGCAGAAGTTTGAATATTAATCTCTTGTCTCACTGGTGTGCTTTGGTATTAGAGCTGCTACTGTTACTAGCAAGAAGCAGTTAAGCATTTATTATATGTTTATGTTTGGTGTTCCTCTTGTCACATTAAAACTTTGACAGCCATACTTTGAAATAAACATTGCCTATTAAAAATTTCTCTGAATATGTTTTCATATAAAGATAACTCTAGGTCAATAGGAAGACACAAACAGCAGAGGAAAATGTAGTTTACCATAGAATAAAAGCTGAAGAACTGCCCAATACAATCTTATGGGTACTATCATGTGTTATCATGGTGATATATAACAATCTAAGAACATAAAACCAACATTAAAGAACTTATCATTAGAATTCAGAAATTTAAAAAATGACAAAGTATTCCTGGTATTTTTAGTCTTTAGCTGCTTATTCTTGGCCAGCCTGGGCTGCTACAGGTCATGGCCTGGCATAGTTCTCATATGATGGGCATCCACCTCAGCAATCCATTGCTGTTTGGAACCACTAAGTGTTAAGGAGACCAGCAGCAGCAGCTTTTAGGGTTCTACAGAGGGTATACAAATTTTTAAATCCCTGATTAGGTTGTTGATACCAACAGGAATACTTTCTCTTGCATTTTTCTTTCTTGAAACTGAAGATATGAAAACTCAATGAGTAGGACACATCCATTGCTGGGAGGTGTGGTGCTCTTCTAGGCTTTGCCTATGTCTCCAAGTAAAATAATTCATCAACCAGTTTCTGCATGTGAGGAAAACTTTCTACAGCCTTCCACTTTCTGTAGGATTTAGCAGTGTTCAACTACAGCAGATTCTCAGCTTAAGAGCCTTGGCAACAGTCTCCCTCCTCATAAAAATCTCCCTTGAATTATCACAGATGTTTTAATGGCACTTATGCCTCTCTTCAGAAACACAGCCTCAGAAGCAAAATTTTGCAGAAAAGATTTGTTGTATCTCCAAGAACACAGATAAAGGTGCTAAAGGTGTTACATTCGTGCCACAAGGAATGATTTGATTAAAGCAAAGGAGATACCTCCAGCACAAACAGGGATTCTCAAGCATTCGCGATGCAGCTATTTCAGACTGCTTTGGTCTGAAACTGAGCATAAAAATTAATGGCTCAGCCAAGCTTTGTAAATCCCTTACAACACTTCAGTGGTACTTAGGCTGGCACAAGCACTTGTTCAATGCATATAGATGAATTAGCTTCTCTTTTTCAGTGAAAATCAATACAAATGGGCCCTTGTCCATGGAATAGGTGACCTCTTTTTGCTGAGCTTGGAAAGTGTTTCTTAACAATACGGGGAAAAGGAGAAGCAAGTATTGGTCTATATCTGAGACACTTGGTATGACCTCAAAAGTGGCGGTCACAGTTTTGGCTTCATCTAGGGGTATAGTCAATGCAGAAGGGTAAAGGGAATGACATTGCAACTCTGGTGCCCAGGGAATGATCCTCTTGCTGCCACACATTCCCGCTTCCCTTATTACAGGGCTGAGGTGAGGTAGTAGTAAGATCAAAGTTTGAGTCAGACCCTTGTATATATATAAATATCTAGACATTGACACCTTCATCCTTCCCAGGGGAACATTCCTGGTGGCTTAGCACAGCAGGAATAGCAGAGTAAAGTTCAGGATGAGTCCTCCCAATAAACTTGCATATGTATTTTGATGAACAGTGACAACCATTAAAGAGACAACTTAGTTTATTTTTTAAAAATGCATATGTATTTGATATTCTAGTTACCTGGTATCTCCCTCCTGGAACATACAGGGCCAGGCTTGATGCACTCAGCAAAGGCAGAGCATGGCTGAAGCAGATCTGAAACACCTGGGGCAGGTCACTAGCATTCCTTGGGAATGCAGCTCACCACCTCTTACCATTCTAAGCTCCCTGAAGTTCTTCCAGCACTATGTTTTTATTGGAGAATAGAAATGGCATCTATGCATAGCTGTCACAACTTCTGGAAACAAGATTTTCTTGCACGTGCTCTTTGCAAGGCTACCTCTGATGACTGAAATTTTCAGCAACCTTTCCACTGCCTTCAGAGGCCAGAACTTTGCTTTCTGTAAAGTCACTGCATGAAATACAGGTAGGTGTGAAGGCTCATAAGAAATAGAAGAAAAACTGCTGCTGAGAGGAGACTTTATTCACACAGTAAGGGCTGGCATCTGCTGGGTATAGAATTGCAGTTTGCAATGTTACAGAAAACTTTCCAGCAATTTTAAATCCTTGTTGTTCCAAAGATATGGTTGCAAACCATTTAGAAAGATGAATATAGAATATGAATATAGAAATTAATGTTCTTACTATTTTTTTCCAGATCATTAAACTCACAAGTTTTTCTTGCTTGGCTAGGAATTTTTTGGGTTCTTTTGCATGTTAATTAACATATGTCCACAAAGTCAGTGTGACTGACTGGTCTAGAATATAATATTAATCCTTCATTGTGACTCAGGAAATAATGTGATTAATGCCTTTCTTTTTTTTTTTTTTTTTTTCCTACTCACCTATTTCCTCATTAACCAAAACCTATTCTGCCAGCTTGTTTATCTCATTACTGAATGAGCTAATCCAAGATATGATTGAACAATCATTTTGGTTACATTCTACTCACCAAAACTTAACACAAGACAATACACTCTACAAACAAAGAGGTTTTTTATCCTTTTGTTAAATATGATCTCTACAGATCATAATATTTCTGAAATTCAATGCAGTTAAGATGATGAAAAAGCTGTAGCTTATGAAACATTAACAATAATTGCTACTTTCTTGCTTTTAAGGTACAGCAATTAAATTCAGCCAAAATTACTTTTATTTCAGTATTTCAAGTAATATGTTCAGAAGCAAAGCCCAGTCTTTACCAAAGTAAAGTCTCCACTGGTTGTGAGGGTAATTAGACTAATGCATGAGGATTATCCATAAAGGACAGAACTCCAGACACTCCAAGGCAGCAAGGAAGTGCACAGGCTGATCCTGCTCATGCTGAAGATTTCAGAAGTCATGCTGCCTCACCAAAGATAGTGTTGTTTGCATAAGCCAAATTAAACAGAAAGCAATTTACTGCAAGGCATCACTTATACAAAGATATGGGCAGGTGATACTTTTTTTCAACTCCATGCTGGCTTTCCACTGGATTCCAAGTGTTGCAGGCCAAATGCCATGGCTGTGTGGAGGCGATGGAGGCTCCTGCTCTCTTTCATTCTGTCGAGTATGTGTTCTGGATTATCTGAGAACTCCACATGTAAGCTTATTTTTCACACTAGAAATACTTGAATTCTCCTTCACATCTAAGTTTTAGAGATCTTACAAGGCAGTATATAGTGGTTTTCTTCATTTTCTCACTCCTTGTCATCAAAGGGACTAGCAAATGATCCGATCCCTTTTTCTTTCTTGGCACTGGCAACAGGAGAAAAACTGGTGAATATTGGACATCTGGAAGTGGCAGGTGCTTAAATAAAATTGATTTCAACAGTACAATGATAATTTAGACCAGATGAAATGCAAGGAGAAAATAAAAACTCTGGAGCTATAATGTACTCACATGGACAAAAAATGTGCAAATATTTCTGTTGATTCCCTACTGGGCTTCCTGACTAAATAAGGATATATTAATCCCTAAAAACCCTGAAAAAGTTATCAGAGAAAAAAAATAAGCAATACTTTCAGGCAGTTGCCAACAGTAAACACCAAACAATCCATTCCTAGCTTAATCCCTAAACCACTTGTTGTACCAGACAGGGATAAAGAAGGACTAAGTAATATGAGGATCTCCGGGCTGAGTCAGGGGTTACTGGATGTTGGATGCTGCTGTGGGATCTCTGCTACCCTTAGAGAAGGTGTCACATGCATTACCTTTATGCAGGCCAAGTCAGCTGTCAGGCATAAAATAACCTCCACCCAACAAACTGCTCCATTTCACAAATTTCTTTCAGACACTGTCTTACATTTTTCCTTCTCTCAGTTTCTCACCTGTTGGATTTTTTGTTCTTCCTTCCTCAAAAACTCGTGGATAGGTATGGCTACAGCTCTATTGCTATAGGTATTCTCACCTTTATCTACCATGCTAAGTGTGACACATTTCTCCCTGGATTTGATTGCTTTATTCTTTTGTCTCTGATTTGATGCATATCTTCAAAGATTTATATACTTCTTCAAGTGAGAACTGGAGCTTTGCATTGCTAAGTGGTCTCTTGACCAGCCTGGTTTGTGACATGAAGAATTTTCATGTGGCACTTGGGTACCCGAGTCAGTATTTTCCTACCTTTTCACCTCGTAAGTGCAGGCCAACAGTTTTGGTTCTTGCACATTTAAATTTTTTGTCCTCAAACCACTTCCCCACTTTACCTGGAAACACCTTTTCAGGTCTCTCACTTTCACAATATAATTATCTCATTCCCAATACCTTATAACTCAGTCTAAGAATTTCCAGGAACTTTCCTTAGGCAATTTTCTATAGTTTTCAGTCCTGGCTGAATACAGCCAAGCTGTTGACACTTCAAGCTCCATGCAGGGAGCTGTACTTTGCTGTTGGTCTGTGCTTTTTGTGGTTATGGTGCTTCACCCGAGACAGTGGTTCATGTGACAGTACCATGTACAAACCAAACTGGAAATCTCCAGTGGTACCCTGGCTCCTACACCACAAAACGTCTCTGGAAATTTACCCTGGATCAATAAAATGTTACGGAGCACAGCATCAAACTTCTACTCTCCCTTCATCTGCTAATTATAGGTCAGCATTTAGGACTGTTTTGACGTAGATAATTTCTACCAGGAAGAGATTTTGGGGGTTTCTTTAGCAAGTCAGCCCTCACAAACATAGCAGAATTTCATCCTTTGTAACTCTATTAGATAAAAGAAACCTGGTTTGTCAGGCAAGATCTGTTCCTCATAAATTCATGTCATTTATTGCTCTCAGCATTATTGCCCTGGATTTAGTTGTTTTTCTCTCAGTATTTGTTCCATTATTTTAACAAGCAACACAATTATAGTTCTAGGCTTTGATCCTGATATGAACTCTGCAGGAGCTTTACAAGTGTCAAAATTCAGTTAATTTCATGCCCTTTTTCACCTAGGGCCCTGTCCAACTAACACAGAAGTCACTGAATATTTTACTATTGAATAAATTAAATTTAGGTAAGGCATAAAGGAACCTCTTTCATTGATACCTAAACCAGCTGCACTCTCTCCTTTGACTTTAATGTGTTTTACCCCGAGACCTATTAAAGGCTCAGCCTTCATGTATTTCCATCACTCCTCTTCCCCCTAAACTCTTTCAGCCAGTGTTTCCTATACTAGTCTCCTTGGTCTGGTCTCTCTGGGTCTTCAGGAAAGGCCACCTCTCCCACTCCCTTTTCCCCCTCTAGAGTAGTTTTTCTTCTGTGTCGTCCCTGACTGTGTGACCCCTCATTTGCAGAGCTGCTTCCTCCATGCATTCCTCTTCCCAGATGTCCTGAGCAGCAGGAGCCACAGTTTTATGAAGGACCACACTGTAGGTGGGTTGGTGTCACTGAGATCGTTTTGGCTTAGGAAATTGGGTTGAAATTCCCTGTAGAACACTTCAAACAGACTCCCATACATTTTTCTACTCTTATCAACCCAGGAGAAACCAGTAAGTGAGAGATATGTGAAAAGGGGGAAAGAAAAGAGGGGGAAAAGTTTTTAGGCAATACAAATGCTTGCATTTGGCTTAAGGAAGGGGAAAAGAGTCAGCTTGGTTCTTGTTTTGTCTGATATGATTTATATATCACTGTTGACAACAACAGAGGCCAACTCTACATTATGGATTAACAGCTTGGCAGTGAAGGACAGAGTAATTTATTTACTTTTCATTACAGAGTTCATGGGGTTTGAACTCCCATATAGGACATGCTGGGAGATTTCTCTGCGTTTTCCTAACTTTTACTCCTAAGCAGACCTTGGATGGGAGGGCAGGCTTTGATTTGTGGATGTTTGATACTCTTTTGTGTATTAGATATTGTATTACTTGGCACTTGGGACATCTGACTTAAAGAAGAGAGACAAAATAATAAAAATAAAATGTAGAAAATATTTTATGATATGAAAATTAGAAATAAGCAGTAAAAGCACAGATTTTTTTTTTCCCTCTTCTGGATGCAATGACTTTTTGAAAAAAAAAAAAAACCAGCTTGAACCACTCAACTATAACCTTGCACATCAAGTCCTTAACTCAGGCAATTACTTATGGCTGAAGCACATGAAAGTATAAAGCAGTTCATAAAGGTGGATCTTCACCAAGATCTGCTTTATCTAGGTTAACTAGAAAGAAGGGTTTTAAAAATTGAAACTTGCTTTTTCATGTGATATTTTGACCTTTCAGTTTCTTGGAACTGCTTGTTCATAATTTTCCTCTCTTCCCCAGCAAATGTCGCAGGAATTTAGCCTTTTGCTGGCTAACCTGGGAGCCACTGTATGCACCAGATTCATTCAGACAATATCAGAGATGGCAGCAGCATTCCAGACTGAATTCAAGACAACAAATTCCCTAATGAAAGTGTCTTGATTGTTTTTATACATTTCCTCCACTTCAGCAGACATTTGAATTTGTGTCTGGGGAAAGCTGTATTTTCTTTCTTTTTTATGTTTTATTTTTTATTTTTTTTTAAATTTTAGAAAATATATTTGTTTGTGAACATTTGAAAATGACATCGTTGGATTTTTAGGAGATATCTTGGCAGAGGAAAGGACTGTAAATCTTCACACACACATTTCTGCAATCCAAAAAGAAACTGTAAGACCACCAAAACCTGGCAAAAGGAAGTGAAATAAAAATGACTGTTCCCTTTTTCCTGCAACTTGCATTATTCAGAATATTAAATAAAAAATCTGACAGATGGAAATATTTAGATTGGCACTCAGAGAGAAGATGCAGTATTATCAAAATGGATTCTACTCTACTTTGTAGTCTCCAATGCCTCCATTAAAAAAGCATGAGGCAGAGATATTTTAATGGAAAACATTTTATTTGCATTTATATGGGAGAGTGGAAACCAAAGTTTAAAACCACAAATTACTTTATATGTAACATTCTAGCTTTGGGGTTTAAAGCGTCCAGATGTGAAGAAATATCAGATATTTTGAACTGAACTTATTTTCCAGAGGAAAGGAGAGATAGAAATACAAACAGATTTGCTCTACTCTCTAAAATACCTCAAAAATCAAAAATTGATATTGAGGAGTGTATGATTGGGTGATCTGGGCCAAATAACCAAATAGATTGGAAGATGTAGGAAATACTTTTTGTTTAAAGTAAAGGTTCCTAGATTTCTCATCCAGACTCACTTCAAAACAGAATTTAATTACTGATGATTTATATGTAGCTTGGTAAACAAGAAGGTCATTCATTTTGGAAATTATTCTTATCAAATCTGAATCATAGCCTTACCTTTAGTCAATATCTTAATAGGAGATTAACTGATATAATTAGTACTTGCAGTAATCTGATTTTATTCAAGAGAAGAATCACTCTTACATGTCATATTTAAGTAAATACAAAAAAAATGGAGAGGTTCTCTCCAACAAGGTGCCACATAGAGAAGACAAGGACAAGTTGCACTGGGAGAGGTCTCATCTTGAAATAGGAAGGAAATTTTTTTACAGTAAGAACTCACTGGGGAAACCTCCCCGGAGATAAGTCAGAGTCCCTGTCCCTGGTGGTGTTCAAGATGTAACAGGACAGGGTGCCAGACATTCTCCTGTAGGCTCCCTTCCCCATGAAAGTTGGACCAGAGCAACTTTCAAGGTGCCCTCTACCCTGGGCAGTTATATGATTGTATGGATATGAAAGAAATTGTGCCTGCTCCATCCCTGGAAGTGTTTGAGGCCAGGTTGGATGGGGCTCTGAGCAAGTTGGTCTAGACGAAGGTGTCGTTCTCACGGCAGGGAGGTTGGTTGGAATGAGATGATCTTTAATGTCCTTTTCAAGCCAAACCATTCAACGATTCCATGATACTATGATTCTGTGACTCTATGACGCATGCTGCTGCAGTGTGGATGTTTGAGAGTGAGGTGAATTCTATATATGCTTATTCTTTGCAAGGTGATGAATGAAAAAACACACAGCATTTTGAAATGAAAAATGGTGAGGAGCTTTAGAGAGAAGAGGGAGTTCTATTTTTCTTAGTTCTTTACCATTTACAAAATGTACCACTGCTTTTCAAGTAGCCTCATTTGAAAACATTTGAAAGAAGAAATTCTAGTAGGCGATGTTTCCAAAGGTCCTGCCCTCAGTCATGCGTGGCATTAGAAAACATCAGTCATGCTGAAGGCTTCATCTCCCAGAACAGTATGTCTGGTACTTGCCATTCCTAGGCTGTCACAGACATTTCCTCTCTAGCAGAATTCATCTGCAGCAGGGCCAGTATCTAAGAGGTTTATTAATAAAAGATTATACCCCCACTGTATTCTATTTGGTTTCATATAAATAATTTAGGCACAAAGGAATTCCCTGGTCCTTTTTACAGACTTGAAAAAAAATACAGTGCAATGCCAAAGAGGATTGTGGCAAATCAATCTCTTCTTATATTCTTGTACTAAAGACACAAGTAGTTACAGAAAAAGTGTCAAAAAGATTTCCAGGACAATAAAAGATGAGGTACAAAGTGAAAAGAAACATAGAAGTTGACAATAGCACATCACAAGGTAAGAAAACAAGAGAAAGTGGTTTTATTGATACTAATGCTGGTCAGGTTACTGTGTTTTATGAAACATTTCAAAATATTCTCCTTTTCATACTACACTTTGAAATAAAATGAAATCAATTTCATGGAAAGAATGCCTCAAAACACAGAAATAATTTAGCAGCTTGGCTGACCAGGGCTCTCACCTGAGGCTGGAAAGTTTCTCCATAGTGATAACTGAGAGCAGGGCTTTGAGTAGGTCCGTGACCTTGTCCAGGGGTGGTTTGATCAGTCAAACATTCTACTGCGTATCCTTCTTCTTGGAAAAATTTCCTGATAAACAAAACCCTTTTTACAAAAAGGTTCAGAACCAAATCCCATTGCTGTAATTTTAACAGCTGCAAATGAGCTACTCTGATTTGTACCAGCCAAGGAATAGTCAGAAAAGAAACCTCAAGGATTACAGGTGAGAGCTGCCTATTTCCTCTCTTTGCTCATCTTCTTTCTGTCACCTTAGAGATCATCTAAATTAAACTTCAAGCAACTCAATTTCCCATTTTTGAACTCTTCTCTCTCTCTCTCTCTCTCTCTCATTGCTTCTCAGCCTAAAGAAGCATTCTGTAAAACTGGTGAGTTGGTCTACATCTAATACTTTTAAAATAGGTTTCTGACCGTCTGCCTCCAACATATTCCGTCCTGTCCGCATCAACAAACACCACGTGCATCAGTGGTCTCAGCTCACATGCCTCCAAAGTGAAATACTTACCCTGGCACAATCACATCTGATGAGGTTAGAGATTGGATGCACCATGAATGACATGCCTGATGATTTTAATTAGGTGGGAATTTGCAAAGGCAGGCAGTAGAAGTTAGTATATCCTATGGCAGGAATAAAGCCAGAGTTTTAGCATTTACAAGCAGTCAAACTCACATTCCATAGAAGTAACAGACAACTTTTCTGTATGCAAAACCTGCATCTAGGAAAAAGCCCATGAAGAGGTAACATCATGCTGTCATACTAACTGATTATTTTCACTGCTGAGGGAATAAAAACCTAACGGGAGCAAAAGTGAGCCTTCATGACACTCAAAACAAGCATTTCACCATCTTTTTTTGCTCAAGTGGTTGTAATTTTCATTTATTCTCTGGTTATAATTAGAGAGGAACAGCAAAAAATATCCCCAAATTAAATATAAGCTTTTTAACTTGGTATGCTCTTTAAAAGTTCTACATGAACACTACTTGCTGTGTTTTGGGAAATATTGCATGACTGTGTGAAAAAAGCTGGAAAATATAAGGTCAATCCTCTATTGCTAACACAAGCACTCTAACAAGCAGTCTAGTAATGTACTGCATTTATAATTCACTTAGTTTGAAAAAAAAATATTCCTGCATCAGAAAAACAACTCCTCTTAATTAACTTTTAATCCTGCCCTTTTGTTGCTGAGCTGTCACCTTCACATAAGCACTTATCAACCACTTTCATTGAGTGTCACGTCATACTTTGTGCACCTCATTCTAGAAATCAACATTACATTTATATCACTTTTATTTTATGGTGATAACAATGCATGAATCTACTAATGTGATGGAAATATCTTTAAAAAAAGTAGCCTGCCTTCACTGATTTTGTGTAAGACAAATCCTAGAATACTGTTATTCTGTAGTTAAAAATATTAAAATCAATACAAATCAACTGCTTTTATGAATTCATTAGAAAGTGCTGACTATCCTACAAAGCAGAACCTTTTGAACACTTACTTTGTTCCAACATCCACAGTCTGACTGACCTTTTTCCTGTTATAAAAACAAATACAGCTTTCAATTTGGCTTTTCAAAAGCATAATTGATTCCTGTGCCTAGGTTTCCAAAGCTGTAAGTGCCAAAAGACTTAATAAAAATATGAATTCATCACAGAATTAAAAATTCAATATTATTTTTTCATTATTTTATATAAAATAATGAATATATAGAAGAATTTTCATTATTTTTTAATAAGAACACAAAGGATCAAGATATTGAACATGGTTAAGGCAGTTTAAATAGAGGGGTTTGCTCACTGATCCACTACAAAGTAGATCATTCAGGATTTGCCTGCCAAATAATGCCACCAAAACAGTGGTTTGAGAAGTTGGTGTACGTCATTCATGGCATTTCTGATAGTGTCACTTCTCTGTAAGGTTACAAATGTTCTAAAACACATTCAAAAGTTTCTAAAGGACAATATTTTTATTCATAGGAAATGTAATGTGCCAAGAGCACCTTGTCTGTCACTTCTTCATCCAGCTGTATGACAACCACTTTTCTGTCTTCTAGTCTTAGCTGAATATTTTTTCCTCTGTCTCTTCTAGCTGTCTGCCTCTGGGTTCACTTCTCCATTAGGGAATTATAATTCAAATAAGAATATATATGAATTCTCTTCTGGAAAATAAAAGTAGTTATCAAGATCTTTATAAACCTCATGCACTATAGAAAAGCTGGTCTGCAAGGCCAGTCAATGCCTCAGGCTTATGGCAAAGGGCAGCATAATTCATAGTCTGGGGAGTGTACCAAAATAGAGATATGTGTAATTGAAGGTGATGAGCAAAGGAGTTCCTAGGATCCCAAGGACTGCAGTTAGAACAGAAAGTCCCTCCATGCTGAAGGAAAACTCATAAGTTACTTTTGTGGTCTGAAATCCTCGGTGAGACTCTCACAGTGAGAGATGCCATTTTTAACAAATACAGCAGGTCAGATGCTTGTGCCAGGATGAGTTTATGGTGCAACGAGAAATTGCAATGACCTTTGTAGTTAAAGAGGACCTTCATCTTTTCAGGAGAAAGCGGTGACATAAAATGTTTGTTCAGCCCATTCTTACAGTCCCCAGGAAATGAAGTGGCTCAATGATTTAGCTCTGGACATTTATCCTACTCTTTTATCAGACCATTTGAAATAAAGTTCAAATCTATACTCCCTATGAGCTAGACAATAAGGCTGCAACATTGTTATTTGTCTTGCTATAGTCCCAGTAGGTGGTTAAATGGAGAACCTAATAATTTTTTAATATAAAAACCATAGCTATAAAAGAAAAATTAGTGAAATCATAGAATCATTAAGGTTGGAAAAAGACCTCTAAGATCACCAAGTCCAGTCATCAACCCAGCACCACCACTGTGCTCACCATTAAACCATGTCCCTTAGTGCCTCATCTACACCCCTCGTAAATCCCTCTGGGGATGGTGGCTCCACCACTTCCCTGGGCAGCCTGTTCCCGTGCTTGACACACCTTTCTGGGAAGAAAGTTTTACTCTACCATCGAAACCTCCCCTGGTGAAATTAATAACGTTTCCCTCTTGTCTGGTCACTGCTACCTGGGAGAAGGGACCAACCCCCACCTGCCCATCCCCTGGTAGCAGGGAGTTGTAGAGAGTGAGAAGGTCCCCCCTGAGCCTCGTCTTCTCCAGGCTGACCCCCTCAGCTGCCTCTGCTGCTCCTCATCAGAGTTGTTCTCCATACCCTTCCCCAGTTCCTTTGCCCTTCTCTGAACATAGAAAATACCTTCAAATAAAATTTAAAAGAAATATGTATTCAAATCCAACCAGAGTTTCAAGGGTACTGTGTACCTGCTCCAGTGGAGGGAATTTGATTATGATAATAATCAAAGCACAGCTTTTTAGAAACATTACGGTTTGATAGGCCTGCTCTCAAGAATATTGATCTTTACCTTGCTAATTTAGAGAAAGCCGCTCTTTTCTTAATTTGGATAAAACTCATCATGATTAAACTGTCTTCAGCTATTGCTTAGGTTCAAACACTAACCTGAAATCAAATTTGCAATAATATTTGATGAAACAGGAAAAAAACTCCTCTTCTTGATACTAGCAATTATGCTTCAGTTGAGAAATAAAGGAAAAAAAGTCCCTCAAGAGTAGTTAAATAAAACACCTAACATTGGAAAACTCTCTTTTTTAACCTGTTATTAAGACCCTTTGAAATCCTTGTCTCCATGTACTCCAAAAAGGGAATCACAAAGACTTGGAGGATGTTACTGTGCCAAGCTTCCTCCTGTAGTCACAACAGACAGGTGTGTCCTCCAAGGGCGAAGTGAGAATACCAATCCTAGGATCTCTGCATCACCCCTGTAGGGGACTTCTAGTCACTCCATCAGCAGTAGAGGGTACAGGGAGAAGACTGGCCTCTCTAGGCAGAAGATGGGATTTGAGAACACCCAGCTTGAACATCCCTGGCACTTCTCTCTTCCCAGGAGCACTATCAAGTTTTGAGAACAGTTAACATTTCTGGGTTGAAAAAAATATTCAAAAAGAACTTTGATTGGATTAGGAAATAAAGGGTCCTAAAGATGCGGTTTTAGTTAGTCTCGGAAATCTTCCTGGGACATTACCCAGAAACTATAAAATATATTTTTCTTAAGTACTGAAATCTGAAGTAAGGACCCTTCCTTTCCCTTTCCCTTTCCCTTTCCCTTTCCCTTTCCCTTTCCCTTTCCCTTTCCCTTTCCCTTTCCTTATTAATTTGAAGTATTCCAAATAATGAGTTCATGTGCTAATATCAGATTATTATGCAAAGACCAACCCCGAAATTTCTTGCAAGTTTCTTTCCTGCTAATACTACTTTCAAGTTTCTCTTTCTGGATTTGAAAAGGATGAAATGGTGCCCTAATTTGAAAGTAGAAACATGAGAGATAGAAAGAGAACAATAAGAGGTGGTTGGACTGAAAAAACGAGAAAAAAGGAGAAAAAGAAAGTAGACCTGAATGTAAATTTTCATTTGTCAGTGTATTTTAGTCTTTTAAATGTTCCAGTCTAAGGGACTGTAATGGAAAGGCATGAATATGTCATGCAAATGTGTATCAAATGAGATCTTTTCCTCAGGCTCTGGAACGTTGAGACTGCAATTTTCTATTGGTCTTAGAGCAATGTTTCTTATAGAAACAAGCAAAAAATATTCTCAAGCTTAACAGAGGGAAACCCACGGTAAATTTAACCCCATGTAATTTCATGAAGCACTGCAAAGCAAAATGGCAGCATGGAGAAGGTTTCTAGAAATGTAAGGAAGCAGAATAAGTACTAATCTGATGCCATCAGTACACTCTTTGAATGAGAGAGAAATCCAAAAAAATCATCATCAGAAGAGTTTTCTGCCCTTAGTGCCACAGGTGAAATTAGGCACTGATCTGTCAGCAGAGAAGATCTACTTTTCAGGTGCTTGTAAAAATGAAAAGAAAATTTAAGTAATGGTTTTGAAGAAATACCAACTTTTATTTTCCTGTGTCCTTGTTTAGTAGGAAGACATTTTTCTCTTCAGCAAATTTTCTCCAAGACTCTTACAAAAAAGGATAGATACAATTTGTGAAAATATGGTGTATAACCATGGTCTGTATAGAGGAATGCAGATATATGCATAAACTTGTAAAGCTTCCATGGACATATTAAAGCATGATTTACTCTGTCAATCTTGTCCTGAGCACAAGATAGATTAGTAAAAATCTGTATAAATGTGTTCTTTTCTCTCCAAATATATGTACAGCGTATTTCACATACATTTATAAATTTGGAGAAGTACATTTATGCACTCTTCATGAAAATCAAGTGAATTTCAATAGTATACATAGCACAAAATAAGTTTATTATTTATGACATATGGTTCCAATATATTCTAAAACAAATGAACATAAATTAACCATATTAAGAATAATTTTAAAAATGTTACATATTGCTTTCTTTATGTACCATAACACTTTTGGATATTTTCCAAACATTTATCAGAAAAATTGCTTCAACACTCTATAAAAGGCTTCTATACATTTTCATAAGTGTTCCATGCCTTCCAATATTCCTCTCCCAAATAAGGTAGAACATATGCTTATGAAAATATCTTCCATATTTCCTCTTGATATATCCAATACGCATATCAATATTATTTTTTGCCACACATTACTTTACCATATATCACATTTTCAAACATACACTTTAAACATAATCAAAATATTTCAGAACATATTGCTTCTACCATAGGAAATGCAGGAAAATCTGCCATCAGTGGTCACCCAAGAGATCAACAGAAAAAATAAATCACTGCTTAGCAGAGGTGGTCTTTTACAGCAGTCAAAGCAGCAGCGTGCATTCAATACTTGTGGGAATAGGTTGGTTTGGTTTTCTTAAGACAAGAAATAGCTTAAACAGGGTGGCCCCATGAATAAACTCCCTGTCTCACTTACGTGATGATAAACTCAAATAATAACATAATAAGCCTTACCCATATGTAACATGAGTCCATGTGATCTAAACTGGTCATAAAGGTGCAGAGACCAAGTCTGAAATGCAGCATGTTTACCTTTATTGATGGTATTTTCACTTTTTTCTTTTTTAAAAGTATTAAACAGAAGATAATTTTGAATGAAATTACAAAGGTGGTGTAAAAAGGGTTGTTAACACTTGCAATATCATCACATTTTTTTCCAAATCAAATATTCTTTAGCTGTTCTTTGTTTCTATATCTAGCTTTTATCAATAACTGATAAAAAAAGAAAAATAAAAGAGGAGCAAGAAAAAAACAATCCTCAAATCATTTAAATGTCTCAGATTTATTTAACTGTTGGGGGTTAGTTTTGGGTTTTTTCCCTATAGAATTTTTTCCCATAAAGTCGCTAGGAGACTAATTACTGGGTACTTATGGTTGCTTGACCAAAACAATACAAACAGCCAGAAAAGTGTAGCACCAGGCTACACCCTTTTTTGGTCTCTGAGAGTTTTTTTGTCTCCAAGGGGAAAAAGAGATACCGCGATGTTTTGGGCAGGTAAAGGGCAGGGGTGGGGGCAGCTTCACTCTCTTGCTCTGAGCATCAGAGAGAGAAGGGTCAGGCCGCTCTTGCTGCTGGAGGAGTTTTTCTCACTGCCATCACCGGGTCCGGTCCTGAGGAAATCTCCCATCATCTCCTCGTGTGCCCAGGAACTCTGAGCTCTCCTCCTCCTGCCCTGCTGGGCTGGGCCAGCCCTGTCCCACCGCCGCCGCTTTTCTTCGGCACTGCTTTGGATACGCTGTGTCCCTGCACTGCCCGGCCCTGCCAGGACATCCCTGCCCTTCCAGCTACCACCGCGGAGCTTCTGGTACATCCCACCCACCAGCCCGGGATTTTCCACCGTTCCAGCTTGGTGCTCTCGGAGCCCTGCATCGAGACCAGACTGCCCCGGGCTTTTATGAAACAAAAGCCCCTCGAGGTTCCTGGGTTTGTTTATTATTAATGCTGTAGTAGTTGTTGTTTGTTTGCCTTGTTATACATACTAGTAAAGAGCTGTTATTCCCATCCCCATATCCTTGCCTGAGAGCTGACTTAATATCAAAGTTTTAATAATTTGGAGGGAGGGGGTTTGAATTCTCCATTCCAAAGGGAGGTCTTGCCCTCCCTACCAGACACCCGTCTTTTCTAACCAAGACATTAACATAACTTTTACTCCTCCAGTAAACACATATTCAAATACAGACACAGGTATTCAAGACCCTGCAACCTTTATATCACTCATTTCTGAATTAACCATCATCACCTTTTCTTTTCTCTCTTGATAGCACTTAGGAAGGAGTCTACAGTCTCCACTGAGGAACTGCTGATAAATTTGGATGCCAGATAAGAAAGTTAGGAGAAGACAATAGTGGAGGCACATGGACACAGGGAGTGAGGGGGGAGGAGGCAGAGGAGCAAGAACACACACAGCTTTCAGGGAAAAAAAAGTAGTATTGGAATCTCATGAAGAAGCTGAAGAGAAAAACATATTATAATTTAGGGGGTGTAAGGGCTGATAGCAGCCAGCAAGAGTGTCCCTCTAATATCAGCACTGCCTTCACTCTCCTGGATGTGAGAAGTGTGCTGGCAGAGCTGAGGCACGGGCACACCTTGAGGTGATGCCAAGGCCCAGCGAGACCAACTCGGCAGGCACAGGTGAAACAAGGCCTCGGAAATTTCACAGCTAAGTCTGAGATGGCACAAGGGCTTTTCTTGTGTTGTCTCGCTTTTCAATTTATGAACCCCAGGGCTTTCAGAATAAACCTTTGAGCATAATAAAATACCTCCTGCTAGAGCAGGTTGCTCTTAGCAACCACAGAAATCCCCTGTACACTCTTTTCTGATGCTACCAACTACTTGCAGTGTTTGTCACTGCCGGGCCCAGAGAATCATCATTAAAAAGCAACAAAGACTATGAGCCCGCTCACTTGTGACTTGGTTTGCAGTCTGAGGGGTTTGTTTGATCTTGGTCTCCCCTCTGCTCCTGCGTTTCCAGGCTGTGAGAGGTCAGGAACACCTGCTCATTCCCTCTCCTCCAGATGCACATGCACAGACCTTTGGGTGACCAAGGCTTCTGCAGTGCTGTCAAACACAGGCAGGCCCACTGCCATCAAGCCTTTGTTGTTACTAGACTAAAGAAGATTTGCAATTTACACAATGTTGTCCTGGTGATGGGGCTTTTATTTTTCTTCAGGCACCTGGATCTCAAGGCATTTTATTCCTATGGACACTCCAAGGAAACAAAAACTTCAGAAAATCCTTTTAAGCAGTCTGCAAGGAACAGCAGTCACTCTCTGGAAGGTTTTCAATGAGTCTTTTAAGCATCGTTTGCTGCAGTTTCATGCTTGTTTCACATGAAACAAGCCAGGACAGGTGAGAGGGGGACAGTCTGAGTTTCCCAGTGCCTTGCTGAGCATGAGGATCATCCATGTGGGCCACTTGATGTAGTGGAAAGGGTGCTTGTCCCAAGCCCAATTCATACCCGTGCATATTTCTGGGTCTGTTTGACTATGAAAGCACAGGAACTGCAAAAGCTCCCGGGACAGGGAGGACAAGTGACAGAACTAACTGCTTTCAGCAAGTGCTGCTACCCAGGGCAGTCCAATGTGATCATGAAACACAACCTGAAATATGTCTGAAACCACTCTTGAAAAAAAAAAAAAAAAAAGAAAGAGTGAGAAAACTGTAGCAGTGTTCAGAAAGATGTTACATTTCCACACTGGATATGGCCAAAGGACATGGTGAGTTTGAGCAGTCTTCCTAGTCTGATGTCAAGATTATGCCATCTCAAACTTTACCAGTAAGGACCTCACACACACTTAGGTTCAGAGTTCAGATCTTTGAGGAGCTCATGGGAGTAGAAGGAGAGAAGAAAAATTTGACAGGGTGTCAAAAGTAGTTTTTCAAGTATGATATCAATGTGTCTTGGGAAGACTATACCAGAAATCCAGTGGTTGAAAAAACTCCCAAACCCAAAAAAACCCAAAGACAAAATGCCCCTTGAACTCAGCCTGGCCTGAGCAGAACCAGACATTGAACAGAAGTGACTTAGCACCAGCAGGAAACATTACCCAGCCCTCCAGCCCCACCACCTTTTTCCCTTCCCAGCTTCTCATACTTTAGGAATATAACTGAGTAAAAAAAATAAAATAAAGAAAGCAACAAGAAGCCCTCATGCAACTATTTCTACTTTGTCTGCTTTAAGACATATTCAAATGGCTAAAGTGATTGATTAATAAATAGCTTTTTTTTGCTTGGATGCAGCTTTACATGCCAAATGTTAGCCTGGAATGAGTATTTATAGCAGAGTTTAAAGTCCCTGAATATAGAGATTTATATTTATAATGGAAAGGTTGACGATCTTTTGCTGTAGCTATATTAGCAGACCATTCTCTAATAAAAAGGTGTTATTTTAATAGAAGCATTTCTAATATCATGCTAATGTAGTTTGGAAAGAATGAACTTTATGAGCTGAATGTACAATTTAACACAAATATTCATGCCAAAAGATCAAACAGTGGATCATAAGAGCAGTCTGTTTACCGTACAGGTTCTCATAGACCATCTGATTTTAGATTTTTACTAAAGAGAAATACAACATCTTCTATAAATCAGACTTGTTTAAGTCTTCATTAATTTTGGTAGTTGATGTCTTCCATAAAGTAATTTTTACTCCAAAGAAGCTCAGGAACAGAATTCAATGGATTTATAAATTCCATCAATGGTCGTAAGTGGACTAACAGCATAATATTAATAAGAGGAAATGTACATGTAAATTCAATAAATGACAGGATTTTTTGATGCATCTCACTTGGAGCACAGTATGAAGGTGGCCTTCTAGGAGCTATTAAAAAAAGAAAAAAATCTGATTTCACACAAAAGAGGAAAAATCCCCTCAAAAGATAAAGGTAAACCTAAGAAGAAATCTGAGATTTTTCTACAGATCAACTAGCAAATCCTGTGTAAAAACCTGGATGGGTTTCCCTTCTTACTTGTATAAGCCTAAAGCCAGAAAATGTAGCTCTGTAGAAAGGGCTGTGGTAGTGAAGATCCTCCCAGACCCAGCACACAGGTCAGCCTCTCTGCAAAGCTAAACCTGGGGCAATTCTTGTAGCCCTAAGGGTTTCTCCCCAAAGAACTATAAAAAATGCAATTATCAACATCATCTGCTCTAACCCATTCTCATATTTCTCTTTTGCCTGATGTCTTCAAAGCTATTCTAGAAGCTCCTCTCCTAACACAGACAAGAGTATCTTTCTCAGGGTGGGCTGTGGATGTCATGCAATACATGCAACACACATTTTGACAGCACAAGGAATCTGTCTCTGCAGCCCTCACCCAGGCCACAGCTGATCCAACAATCTTGCCCAAAGCCTACCTTTGGTGGCACTGCTCCAGGTCCTCCCACAGCATAAATCTGTGGAGCTGTAACTAGGGCTAGACCAAAAGTGAGCTTTCCAAAAGGAAAAAAAGTCACTGCCAGTACTCTTGTGAAGTACTCCCTGTAGGGCAATGAACCTGTCAGTCAATAAATATAAAAAAGCCCTAGTTCCACAAGCACTTACATACCTGCTTAAATTTAAGCCTCTGAGTAGTCCCTCTGCGTGTCAGTGGGCCTTTGCACTTGAAAGCAAGCAAAATCCATAAGTGTTTATAGGGTCAGGAAATGAAGCACTAAAATTGCTACTCTTCTCCCGCACCATCTAGAAGAATTAAAAGCAAATCCTCTCAATTTGTAAGATGCATTGTAAAAGAAGGCTATACTATGGGACAGTTTAAATGATGTAAGACAAGCAATACAAGAGAGAAAAGCATGTCTGTGTTTTTTTTCTTCACCCTATTTCAAATTCAATGTTGCCTTTTGCTTTCTATTGCTTTTTCTTGCTTGTTCCACTTGTACTCTCTTCCTTGTTTTTAACTTATTCATTTTGCTTTGTTGTAATAATAATAATAATAATAATAATGATAATAATAATAATAATAAAAAATAGCCTGAATCAGCAGCTGATTATTAGTTACACTGTTCATTTAAAAATAATTTTATGTAAAGAGAAAATATGTTGTACCCCTTGGCTGCTTAGTTCTCTGCAAAATTTATCGGTGTTTGTTTCCTCCTTCCACTGAGGCAATAGTTTTAGAACCTTATGTCGCGACCCAGGGTCAGCATGTCATGCTGATAATGTGAAAACACATATCCCATATCAGGGAGCCTCAAGGGCTGCAGTGTGGCCAGATGTCGTGGTTTGAGGCTGAGTTAAACACAGTTTAGCAGGTAACGCAGAAGCCACAAGCGTAAGCAAAGCAAAACAAGGAAGCAAGTCACCATTTCCCATGGGCAGGTGTTCAGCCATCTCCAGGAAAGCAGGGCTTCATAACATATAATGGTGACTTGGAAAGACAAATGCCATCGCTCCAGACAACTCCCCTTCCTTTCTTTCCCTGTTATTGCTGAGCACAACAAGCGGTATGACATATCCCTTTGTCCCAGCTGTGTCCCTGCCCAGTCTCTTGCACACCCCCAACCTCCTCAGCGAGAAGCAGAAAAGGCTTTGCCTCTGCGCAAACACTGCTCAGAAACGTCTTAAGCATCCCTGTGTTATCAACACTGCTTTCAGCACAAATCCAAAACATAGCTACTATGAAGACAATTAACTTTAGGCCAGCCAAAATCAGTACTCCAGTTGAAGGGGCTCCAAAACCTGTTAACAAAATTGCAAAGACACCTAAAATGAAATGGGAGAATCCAGTGTGGACTTCAAAGATTCTCATATAAAAAAACCCCAACATATACAGACAGTTATTGTATGGACAGAAATCTCTGTATTTTAAATAACACTTTTCATTAGCTAGAGATATATACAAGATTATAATTAACACAGATATATTTACATTTAGGAGTTGTGGTTCTAGATATACGTTTAAAAAATTTTTTGGACAACTGCAATCTGTGCAAGAAGACAATTGCAACAGCAGTTTTTCAATAATTAAAAAGAGCAGGAGGATTAGCTGGTTATTACAAGATGCTCCTTTTGTGGATAACCTACTATGGTAAGGCATGGGTTCTGTTTATCTAAAAGAAAATGCTTAAAACAATCATTATACCTAAGAAGTGAAGATTAAATGTTGAAATTCCTTCTTTATATCAAATGACAATTATTTCTTTTACTGAGGTTGATCTCCATGATGCGATTTATAGTCTGGAGGAACAAACAGTTCCTCTGGACACAAAAGCTAGTGACTTTTAATATTTTAATGTATACAATCATGAGCTTGCTAGAGACCTTCCTCATTGCTTGAGGCTTATGCAAATTCCACCATTATTAATTTTTTTTCTGCTCCATCAGCAGCTGAACGAATATACATTAACTGTAAAGAAATACCTTTCACTGTCCCATTTCCCAATTTAGAAAAATAAGACATAAATTCAATGCTTGATTCTGAGACAGTCTAACTCCTTCAGACCCTAGTTTTTAAAGAGTCAGAAAACCAATGAAAGCTCATATCTCACAGTGCCTTTTTGATGTGTCCAACTGGAGCACTGTTGATCAGCTCCTGTTATTAGATATTGATTCCCCTGCAAAAGTGACTAATTCCCTACAAAAAGCAGGGTAATTCAATGTGCTCACCTCACTCTGCACACATGTTTCCCTTTAAAAACCACCAGGAAGCTAGCACATGTATTTAGGGAACAAGTTCTGTTTCTTTGTGCATGTGTGTTCCATAAAATAAATTTTTTCCGTACCATGAAATTGAACAACCTTATGTCCACTGCAGACAATGGAAAATAGCCATTGACTTCAACATGCTTTATATCAGTCCCTCTGTACTTCTAGCTGTTCCAAGCACACATTTCCCAGGGCCTAATGTGGGGTTAGTCACTTGAAATCATTCAGGACTTTTATAACACTTCATTATGGATGATAAAACTTCTTTCACAATAAATTCTTTTAAATACTGCTTTTGTTCAGGGAAACAAGTTCATTATTAATTCACTATGTGTATTTAAGAACTGCACCCTTCTCTAGAGAAGGTTAATGGTGAATTTTCTGCAACTAATACCTTCAATTCAATCACCAAGTTAATTCTATGTAAGAACATCAATGGCTTATTTGGCAAAAAATACTTGCATGAAACATTATGAAAAAGGTTCAGGAGTGTTAATCCATATAATGCCCTTTAAAGTTACTATTGCCACACATTTAAGAGAGTATAACAAAAAGGAATTAGATTTCTTAAAACCAGAGGAGGAATCTTGTTACCGCAAGAAAAACAGTAGAATTCCGCAAGTTGAACATTCTCTTCTTACTTCCTTATATGTCTGGATCTACAATAAGCCTTTCTTCAGCCCACTTTTCATGTGTTTCCTTGTAAAATTTTGAAGAAAGTTCACACGCTGGGACAAATCAAGCAACATTTGACCTGTACCATTTTAAATTGAAGTAGTTTAATACTTTACTACTATCCAGATTTCAAGAAAGAAGGCGGTTTTTATCTTATCTGTCTTCTCTAAACATAAAATACATCCAAACTTCATTGTTGTTGCTGTTGTTTTTCATAATGATTTCATCAGACTGAAATCCAAGGTTTCTTTCCCTTATGTCACTGATAATTTTTAAATTTCTCAAACTTTTGCCTTGAGAGATTGAAGATATAGCACTGTTTTTCTCCCACATCCCTTAGCTTTGCATCTATATTTTTGCTACTTTGTACCTACCAGCACCGCAGTCATTTAATTATCTGATTTCAAAACTCTCATGTGCTGTCTGTGGATCCTTCAGATACATATAGATCTCAAGGGCAGAAAGGATCACAGTGAACATCCATCACAGTCTAGCACAGTCCATAGGACTGCTCTTCATCAGACTCTCCTTAAATTGAATGGTTATGCTTGAACTAGCCTGGGGCTTTTAGGAAAAGCAAACAAACAGCTATATCAGTTTAAAAGTTACCCACACTGGGGAAGCCAAACCAACCTTCATTATATGGTTTCTGGGCTCTGGTTTTTAAAAACACTTTGCTTTCAGAATTTTTTTTTTTTCACGTCATCTATCATATTTCAATTCTCCAAAAGCTCATTTTAAATAATACTACTAAAACCACAATAATGGAGGTTTTAAAAAAAGGACTCTATTTTCTGTTAAACAAGACAGCCTGTCAGAGATGGAGATAACTAGTTAAATGCCACCGATGAAAGATTTCATTTGTGATGAGTACAGTTCCTTGTCATACACCTGGGGGAATTCCAAAGTGATTAACTCCTTTTCATGATTGCAAGGCAATGTGCTTCCTCCCCAGGCTATTCCCACTGTTTTCCCATGTGCAGCACATTGACTCAAATTCCATTCCTGGCACTGAGGCAACAGTCATTATTGAGAATGTATCACCCCTCTTCTGAAAGCAGTTCCTTCAGCAACTAGTGCAGGAGAAGGCAGAGTTGTGGCCATGCTTTACACCATGATCAAGCCCAGCTATGGCAGATTTCTAGAGAATGTTTCAATACTCATGTTGCTCATGTCCCTCATGTCATGTCCTGTCCTGCTCATCCTTGGCTCGTGAAAGAACAGACCTCTTGATTTCTGGAGAAGGTCTTCTTTTCTCTTGTCAGCACTTCCTCCAGAATATCCACAGTAAGAAGTCTGAAACTTCAGGAACTTCATACACTATATCAAACTGGAATCCAAATTCTTTATCTATAGATTCTTATAACTTTATTTTGAGAAATTGACAAGACTCTCTATTTTAGTACAGCAAAAAGGGAAGAAAATACATTTTCTTATTTCATGAGATATTGCAATCCTTTAGTCAAAACAATTCAGATCACCACAGAAACTAGATAACATAAATACACAGGCTCAAAATAAAGGTGAATCTATCACATTAAAAACAAACAAATAAAATAAAAACAAAAATAACACCCCCCCCCCACACACAAAAAAACCCAAAACAAAACTAGTTTACTCAGAGACAAAAAATTAAAAGAAAAATGAAGAAGTATTGTTAGGATTACTAGAATGAGTTGCAAATTTGAAATAAACTTTTGTTCTTTAATTTTTTGGGCACAATATTTCAAAGAGCTATGGTTTATTTTCTTCCTGTCTTAGACTGAAGGCAGATGAGGTTCAATAGTTGTTTTACGTAGTCTAAAATTTCTAAAAAAGACAAGTGACAAGCAATGTTCTTTAACATCTGTTCATGCATATGTAATAAAAAGACTTATTCTTTTAAAAATATGAAGGATTCCTTCCTTCTTTTCCTATACCTCTATCTCCCCCAGCTCTCAAATTCTGGTGTTGTACTCCCTGTTCAGGGAGGGCTGATGGAAGCAGAATAACCAACAGCTTTTTTACTCTCTGTGGTGTGTTTAAATCCTTCTCTCAAGCTACAGCAATAGTTTTTGACGTGTCTGACGTGTCATTAGAATTGTAATGGTTAATTACCAGACACAGCAGAGGCACAAAACTTAGAGACAACCTCTTTGCAACAGAGGAGTGGAGGCTCATCTGTAGATGAATAGGGGTGAGGATGATAAATGGCATAAAATTACTATTGTACTCTCTGTAAAACAAGGCTGAATGCTCCATATCTGGCATGTAGCAAGATTTAAAAAAAAATGCTATGCAGCATTTATTTTCCTTGGCTGGGGTATTCCTACTGTATAAATTCCCTTTATGTATTAACCACTGCCCTCCTGGCAGGGACTTGAGCCAGCTGTTAATGGTTTTGTTGCTGGGGAAAAAAATAAATTCAAAAAACTGTGTGTCCTTGACATGTCACTGGTATAAATAAATATTTTCTGAGAAGGATGGGAGCCTAGATGCTATAATTTTTACTTGACAGATTAGGACAACTGGGTTGAGAGTATCTGACAGCTAGATACAGTCTGATTTATAAGACTGAGTAGGGAAGCATGACAGACATATGTATTTATTAAAGATACGCTTACAAAATGTTCCAGTTTAATTTGACAACTCTGCCAGCTAAGGCCTCAGGAAGTACAAGGATATTACTCTCGACATATCACCATTACAGTATGGTTTCAGCAGAAGTTAAAAATCAGAAATAAATAGTTTTAGTGTTTTAAATTTATAAATTGTATGTACACCCATTAATAGATATAAAACAACTGTATCTTTTAGGAAAATAAATTACAAAAGCTGAATTATACCACATAGTCAATGTAGAAAAAATGAATATGTATAATACATAAATATACAGCATTGCGCAGTATTATGACTATAATATTCAAGTATATATCAGGAGCAATACTGTCATGGCAACATCCTAGCATAGAAATATTCTTTTTTAAAAAAATTATTTATTTAATTTTACAAATTTAGTAATATAAATTCAAACTGAGGCTGTGCAGCCTTTCTTTTTTCCCCCTTAGAAATTTATAAGAAAATGCAGACATCCCTCCCTTATCTTTCCTGTTGAAATTCAAATTATCAACCAACTCTTTTTAGAACCTTAGCATGCAACCTACAGGCAACATAGTTATAGTGCAAATCTGTGCTGTAGAAGGCCAGTTTAATCTCCATGCAGATAAGTAGGATACATGCACACAAACAATATTAGACATGTCCAGAAATCTCTGTGCGTTTAGGTTAGACCAGACATTAGCACTGTTGAACAATTTTTACATTCTCTTTCAAAAAAAA
>WBMY01001698.1:576367-659693 GCA_013397315.1 Donacobius atricapilla | reverse complement strand
ACCAGGTGTTTCAACCATTACTGAACAGATAACTCAAGGTTAAAAGCCAAAGAACTAGCATTTTGAGAAAACCCTTCCAATTAGGCTAAGTGGCAAACTTTCATTCCCATATCTAGCATAACACTGCAAATGAGCAAGAGGAGCAAGAGGGAAGGGAAGGAGCCAGGCTAGTCGGCAAGACAAAACACAAATAAATCACGAAGCCTCACTATTTTTTGTAGTGAAATTGTTGATCAAATCAATGTAATTGAATATAAACCAATCTTAATAATTATATTTAACACATAAATCTAATTATATTATCTCCAAGCAAAAGTGATAGCCTTATCCTACTTTTCTGCAATTCAACTTTTTACACCGGCCTAAGTCTTCCACTTACAGATGTGGCTGTAAGTCTTGATTTACCCTGGGAAAATCCTTCACACTTTTGCTTCTCATCTTTCTTACTGACAGCCAAGTACTAACTCTAAGCTTAAAGAACTGTTCTGCATCAATAGACCATAAATTAGTAACTTTGATAAACAAGGGGAGAAAGCATTGTACAAGAAACTGATACATCAAACAAAGAAAAAATGACAAGAAGTAAAGGAATGCAAAGACAACATTTTTTTCTACAATCAATTTCTTTGTTTTCCCCAAAGGACAGCAGAAATTTGTGGACTACAGTTGTTAAAATTCATGTCTAATAAGTAGGATCACCCACCTCCAGCACGCTTGTGCTGTGTTTTAAGTCCTTTAAATCAAATAATAAATCTTTATATGCTGTTATATACTTCAGATCCAGTGCGTTTACAATGTATCAGAATAACTCAAATGCATGTTAATATACTAATAGAGATGATAATGCAGCTACAGGCACATACATACCATAAGTAAAATTTGCCACTCCATTTGAGTAGTGTGAGAGCAAAGAACAAAAACACCTCTGTCCACCTTGCAGCCATATAAAACAAAAAAAGTGCAGATTTTCAGGGAAGAGATTACCACTCAAAAATATTTCAGAAACAGAAAGGAAAAAGTTTAATCCACTGAAAAAACTTCCTAGTACATGGTTTCTTTTTGAGAAGCTTATTTCTTTATTGTAAGTGTCAACGTTAGTTTTCAATGCATTAAGAACTTTTATCTCAGCTGATGACAGTAAAGTTTGTAGTTACAAATTGAAAAGAAAGAAAAAAATTACAAGTCTTCAAAAGAAAATTAAATTACTCTTTTGTCTGGAGTGCTAATCCAGGCCCAGACAGTATTTCAATAGATTTCCTCAGCTTCAAATCCCCAAAATATTTAATAGGAAATTTTGGGATTTGTTAAAAAGTTACAAGCTACAACATGAAGTTAAGTCTTCTGTTGAGCAACCATCTTCATCATTGAGTTCTCCCACCCTTCCTTTTATTTCTTTTTACAGGTTTGAACCTCAATAAAATATTGCATTGTTTTTAGATAGAGGGAGAAAAGTCCCCATGTCTATTGCAGGTAAAAACTCATAGAAGAGTCTGACCCCAGACCCAACTCATGTATAGTTCTTAGACCTCACATCATCACCTCTTCAAATTTGGATGAAAACCACATAAATTAAGCTTTCAATGGAAATAATTTTGCAAACTCAAGTAGAAAGCAGCTTGTGCCATTCTTCAATCGCTTCACAGTCTGTATGTTATTACTGCTATTGAAATTGATGGCAAGAATACAACACCAAAGCTCTGCACATGATTAACTTCTTATTCTTCCTGTAACTTGCTATAAACCTCAAATGAACTTGCAGATTGGCAAGAGCATGTTAACAGCTAGATGCCAAACTGTAAGAGACATTTTTTCCAAACAGCATCACCTTCCCTGGAAGTGTTTCCCTTTCTCTCCCCTTTCCATTTTTCCTCCATCTCCTGATAGCTATTATAGTCAGTTGGATATTTCATTTGTATTTGGGACTTAAATCCTTCAAAAAGTCTTGATCCCAGACATAAAACACTCCATGAAGAGATTTTTCCTACTTTCAGCTCCAGGCTTGCTTTTTTTTTTTAGTCTTCATTTTTTTTTTTTTTTTTTTTTCTGAGAAATGCTGCAAAAAAAGACACCAATTATTCCATTTGGCCTGTCAGCAAAGAGTCAGACTGGGCTCACTCATCCATTTTCCATAGATCTCAGAAGAAGAACTGATGTTGCGGAGTAACTACACAGCTTCAGCCATTGCTTTCTGCAGCATATTTTGCAAGTGATGCCAGATATTCAGTGCCCAAGGAATCAGCCTGGTTGGCTGCATGGTCCTGCAGGAACCACTTCAGCTCTCAGTCTCATGAGTCACACGTGTCATCTAGAACAGGATCCCTCTTCAGATTTTGTGAACATACTCAATGGAAGGGCAAAAGGTCATTGTTAAAGGCCATATTTTGCAGAAAGACCAAAAGATTTAAAATGCCTGCAAGGGATTGGCTTAGTACAGGACTCAGAGATGAAAGCCTGACAAGATCTTCCGCAAAATTTCTTTGGAAAAAGGTACAAATTTTGGTCAAATCATCTCCTTTTTAACATTCCTTCATATGTTGAAAATCATAGAATCACAGAATGATTTGGGTTGGAAGAAACTCAAAGATCATCTAGTTCCAAACCCCCCGTTGAAGATAGGGCCACCTTCCACTACACCAGGTTGCTCAGAGCCCCCATCCAGCCTGTCCAGGAAGACTTCCAGGGATGGGGCATCCACATCTTCTCCAGACAGCCTGGTTCAGGGCCTCATCATCCCTCCTAATATCTAATCTAAACCTATTCTCTGTGAGTTTGAAGCCATTCCTCCTTGTCTTGTCACTCCAGTCCCTCGTAAGTAGTCTCTTTCAGTCTTCCTTGTGGGTTCTTTCAGGTACTGGAAGGCTGCAGTTAGGTCACCTGGAAGACTTCTCTTTTCCAAGCTGAAGAATCTGAAATTCCTCAGCCGTTCCTTATAGGGGAGCTGCTCCATCCCTCTGATCATCTTCGTGGCCTTGGTCCAACAGGTCCCTGTCCTTCCTGTGCTGGGGACTCGAGGGCTGGATGTAGCAATCCAGGTGGGGGGGCCTCATTCCCATTACATACAGTAGGTGAAAAATGAACGCCCTTGCACATCAGTGATGTGGATTCTCAACTGCATACTGAAGCAGCTAGAAATTTTAATTCTATGCTGATAAATTTGTTCCTTTGAAAATGTGGAACATACTTCAAAAATATCAATGTGATGCCTCAGTGAACATCCCTTTATTGAAAACCACAGTAATGACACAACTCTGGTCACAAACAAATGGCCTGACAAAGTCCAGATACAGACAGTCAAGGTCCTCTTCTGCCTTCACAATCACAAGACTGATTACAGTGGAAGTGCTCCCCGCCATGCACCTCGGAGAGTAACTGGCCTTTAGTTTCCAACACCTTTAGGTCCACATTGTTCTGACGATGGAAGCTTTCCTCTTTTGCTCTTGCCAGCACCATTTTCTATCTATATAGCTCTTGTGAACATCATGGCCTTTTGCTCCTAAGGGGAAAAACTCTGTATGCATTACTAGAAATGAGGAGACAAAAAATAAAGATATTGAATGACAAACTGACGTGCTCAAAGCTATTGACAGCTACAAATAATATTAAGTCTCAGACATCCAGTCCACCATGCTTTATCTATTCAATCTATCCCAAGAGCTGCTAGATACCTTGGAGATTGTACATTAATAAAATATAAAGAAAGAAAAGAAAAGAATGCACTGTGAAAGAAATATTTAAACAAGGATTGAAACGACTGAGGACATGGGAAAAGAGGAGTCTGGGCAGCAACACAAAAACAAACAGGCACTAGAAAGTAAGAGAAGAAACACCAACAGATAACACCATCAAGCAGCAATCAGGAATTAAATTTGTTTTGCAAAACTAATCTCATGTAAATCAAGAGGAGACATGCATCAGAATTTAGGCGAGGTGTGAGCATCAGCTTGAATTTACAGGAACTAAAGATAGAAAAGTTATTTAAGTTGTGTAATTGCTATGTTGTTATACCTTCGTTTGGCATTCTGGAGGAAAACTGAATGGAAAGGCCTTGCCTTTACAGCTCTCTGTTTTCATTTTGCTCGTGGTTTTTTCTCTGGAGTTTTGCGTGTGCAAATAGCATAATCAACTACTAAATCTGAACCACAACTTCATTTTCTGCTTTCCTGGGAGTGCAAAAAGCAGCACCGAAATATTTTCCTCTGAGATGTTCCACAACCCTAGGCCAGAAGGCTGGCCAATAACTTTTAACTCATTCTAAGATCCCCTGTTGTTTGACCAAAGGGTTTGGAAGGCGTTTCTGACAGCTGGGGTTGAGCTTAACACCCTGCAGAGAGGTCTACTGGCATCCCACTTGCGCCATCCCAGCGGCGCTGGGGTCTGTGGCAAACCCTTCACTCCCGGGCAGTGGCGGCTGTGCCCTCTCTCTGCTGACCTTCAGGGACAGCTGCAGGACACAAATGCCTTGGGCTGAAGTCCTATTGCTGTGACCATGGCCAGACAGGGATGATTTTTCTCCCTACTTTTTCAGCTCCTGTTCAAATCAGTGAGCAGTGAGCATGTTGGGCTCCTTTCCCCATGCCAAATAGCTCTGAGAAACAGAAAACAGATGACTGGGTAAAATATTGTATGGGATATTAATAATGTCATTTCCAGGCGTCTAAGGTCACAAAGACTTCAGCCCTACAGAGTGTTTATTATGTAACTGCTACCCATTAGTTTATATGTATACAAACTGGTAGAGAAAAAAAACATTTACATAGGAATGAATAATTATGGTTATATGCAACATGTTGCATCTCAAGAAAAATAATACTGGCATTCTTGTTTGAAACATCGTTTTGAAGTTTCAGAATATAATTAGCAATTTCATATATGTATGCATGTGATGTATAAAACAATATTTGTTGGATAAAAGAAAGAAATTCTACAGTTACATTTTAATTCAGTTTTATGCTATAAGGAAAGAGTCTGTCTGCGCAGGACATAGTCGAAAGCATAATTTCAAATGGCGGTAAATTGGACACTAAATTAATAATTTTATCCATGACACTTATGAAAATATCACTGTTCATAGAATAAGAGGAGAACAGGCTCAGAAATATGTAGGAAGTAAGTAGTGATTTAAAAAGTGTGATGAAAACACCTATATATATTTCACATTTCTTCCTAATTTTCAGTACTGTTCCACATCACAAAGATCTTTAGGTTGTTTTGAGTATCATCTATGTAAAAATTTATCTCCACATGATGTCTGAATTTTAGACATGCATTATGAGAGGAAAAGATTAGGACACAGAAATATTCACCAATATCCTGATTTATTTTGATCTGTTTCTGACACCTGAAATGATGAAAGCAAGCTTATTTCACATTTACAAACACACAAAAATAAAATTTGCAATTTGCAAGACAAACAAACAAACAAACAAACTTGAACCAAATAGTTTGTCTTGAGGAATTAGATTACAGTTGCCATTGACTTATAATTCTGAAAAAACCCCCATGACAATAGGTTCTCACAGAAAGTAAAGATTTATATTTTGAGGACCTCAGAGAAAAAAAAAAAAAAAAAAAAACGCCAGTTTTACCCGTGCTTCCAAGCATCAGTTGTAGCCGTATTCTTTCTGTACACACTCTGTTTCTTCACTACTACCTGTTAAAAAGTAACACAGGTTTGTCCTTTAGCATGAAAACATTCCAGATGTATCTTTATTGAAGTTAGATTTTAATAAATAAACAAAAAAGTAAATAATTTTTAAAAAGATAACTTGAAAAAAACTAATACCTGCTATGGCTGGGCTGCTTGGGTCTTTCATGACAGAGTTCTCCAGCTATCAGCTGTGTTCTATCACAAAATATGATCTGGTTGGAACCACAAAATTTAACACATTAATAAAACCAACTGATCAATACAGCAGTACCAGCAGTTGGCCATCTGTAAAGTTCAACACTTAATCATAATTAAGTCAGAAAAAGCTGACAAATACCAGCGTAAGAAATCACACAATAACAATGCAATAGAAGTAACCAGGCACCCTAAGATCATCAATCTGGTCAATTCTGACACTGCTTGCAGTTACTTCTAAATTAATCTGGAATAAAAATTAATCCCTAATGCATATCTTTTCCAATTATCAAATTAAGATTTGAGGTAAACTGATAAATGCAGCAATGTTTTAATTACATTAAACCACATGAAACACCCAGTTAGGAAGAGTGTGTGTGCAGATAACTACTTGCATGCTACACATTAAAAAAAATGTAATAAAAATAGTAGTGTGTTTTCTTTCCCATACTATATTGTGTTGCTATCACAGTAACCCCTGCTCGTTGGTAGATGGGTATAAGGAAAACAAAGAATTTACAGCTTTGGCATATGATTTCTTTTCCTAGGGCACCAGGTGCTTTAAATGCCACCAGAAGGATGCTCTTGGCAGTGCCATACTGTCCAACATGGCTTGGCATAGATTAGCTCAAAGCTTTTGTGTCTTTGCAGACTTTGATTAAGGGCCAGTGCTAGAACTCCTATGGGCTTTTACTTGATCCAGTGTAGCATAGGGATTTTTTTTCTTTTCTTTTCTTTTTTTCTTTTTTTCTCATTACAGCTGCCAAAAATATGCCAGTTAAGATAATTACATTTCAATTTAAATTGGTAATTTAATGGAAAATTTGAAATCAGGATGTAGGGCAGGATTTTACTTCCAGCCCTATCCCACAACACCTTTCCTCTCTTGTAGATGATTTAGGAGCCTAGTTTCCTATATTTGGCCCTCAGCAACACCACTGAGTTTAGAATTCTCCACAGTTTTGCAGGATTGTCACTTCAATCTCCTTTAAACCTGCAAACCTCACCTCAATTTACTTTCATCTGTCTGTTGCTGGATGTTTCATTGACTACCTGCCTTTATGAGTCACAATACATTCAAAACCCCGAATTATTCATCAAGATATTTGCTCCCTTTCAAGAGGAGAAGTAGAAGAACCCAAGATATTCTGTCTGCCATGACTCTGCTGCTTTCATTATTTGTTTCAGAGCTGACACAGAAGGCTGGCAGTCGCAACATACTGTAAGGGGAATCATCTTCCTTTGTTTAGGGCGCAGTGTGTACTGTCATTTACATAATAAAATCCTCACACAAATAACAGATGGTGAAGAGGCACTCATGTTGCCACATGTTGGAAGCATGATATAGTTCCTTAGTGAACTCGTTTCTTTTACTTTTGCCTACAGACGCCTACCAGCTATTAAACCTTGGGAGTTAGTCAGCTGGTCAGGGGTTTAAAGACAGGCAAAAATCTGTCTGCAGAATTTTCCTGCTTCTAGGAGGAACAAATGTTATGCCCTGATGGAAATGTGCAATCCATTGCAAATGGTTTCCACTAGCATGAAAAGTAAATAATAGTCTCTATTTTCGACACTCATTGGGCTGAAATTTTTTACTATAGAAAACAGAAAATGCCATTATTCCACTGGATCTGAGCTCTTTTTCTCTCTTTTTGGAATCCTTTTCTCAGCAGAAGCTTGGGACAGAGAGGGCTATGCTAATGCTCATATTAGCAATATCAGTTCTTGGATGCAATACCATTAATTCTATGTGCAAATTAAGTGCTGGAAAACAAACGTCTGTCACTTGAAATAACAGCCACAGAGGCTGTATACAGTGCAGTGAAATAAGATTACACCACATTCCCTAATTAGAGTTAATGGATCTGTTTCTGATCCCATTTATACTGATTTTACAATCATGTAATCCATGCTATTGTCTTGAGTGTTGCTGGTCTGTAAAAAGAATCAGTCCCCAGGATGACAGAGGGTATTTAAATGTGTGGTCATTTAGTTGTCTAAATGCTGCTGTTTACATGCAGTTTTCTACATTGCTGTCAGGGCTGGACTGCTGCAGTTTCACTGCAGAAGTTGGGATGGTGAGACAGGCTGTGGGAACTCCTGGAGACACCTTGTGAAGGCCAGATCTAGGCAGGAAAAGCGGCCCAGGACACGGGATTAGCCATGGGGGGCAGGTACAATGCGACTCACTGAGCACCTCAACACACCTCGTTGACTCCTTCACCCTGTCCCCATTTGGAAACTCACATGCCCTGTAGCCCTACATCAGTAACTCTGAAGCTGCTGTGCAAAGCAGAGATGACACTTACAAAATCTTTAAGGCAAGAAACTCTGCTGTGGCAACCACCTGCTTCCATCCCACCCCCTGTATTTGTTACTGCTGCTCAAAAATGACTAGACTGTGCATTTCTGTCTGTCTCATGTCGGCAGCATTAAAACCTACAGACACAGAAATTGTGTCTAATAGATCTGTTGGTCAGGTGGTATTTCTTTCAGGGAGATACACAACTAAAAAATACTCACTCTAAAAAATCTAAAAAATCCCAAAAGCAAGCCCAAAAATTTAAGGTTTGCATGAAAGACTACCCTGTGATGGCTTTGAGCTCTCTTTCAGACTGTAAACCTGATGTGAATATTTTTAATGTTTGTTTAGCTCTGATTATCTTGTTCATGTTTTGTGGGTTTTTTTGGTTGTTGGGATTTGGGGGTTTTGTTTTGCTTTTGCTGTAGGAGCCTGTCCCTAAGGCAAAAATATTTTGAATTGGCAGGTTTTTTTATCCAATGCACCTTAAGGAAGAGTTACGGGTCTGATTTTCCAATAGCATGGAGCCTTGATCTGCAGTCTTTAGTATCCAGGAAGTATGTGGTTATTTTTCATGCATTAATGCACTAGTATTGACCAGTTAATTTGCAATCACTTGCATCTCATGTCATGACAAAAAAGCAAATGCAGCACGTCCAGAGACACAGATTTACAAGGTTACATAAAGATATAAGCAAAAAAAGGCAGATAAAATTCCTTCATATATTTTTGCATCAAGGTCGAATATTAAAGGTGTCCCACTCTGTAAATGCTTTATGTGATGCTGACAATGTCACCAGGAACTTACTACTCCTTAAGCAGTTTTCACCTCTGCAGGTTATATTCACAGAATATTACATTCCACTCGAGTAATCCCACTGAACTGCCTTCAGTTAAGAAGATGGTGTCCCTTCTTATCTTTCTCTGACTTGTCTCTTTCACCACTCCCCAAAACAAAGACAGAAATCTGAGGATTGAGAGGGACTGAAAAATGTCTTGTGGATGATTAGGGAATTTGAAATAGGATTTTGATTAGTTTCTTCAGGAGAATCTATATCTGACTGACAGTAAAAACACATTATTTTCATTTCTGCTTGTTCTATAATTAGAGCTCCATAGATACAGCTATACGTAATATATTCCAATTACTACAAATGCAGCTCTTAAGCCTAATATGCTTGTAATATTACCAATGTTGGTCAAACAAACAATACTGTGACTAGAGTATAGCTGTAAGACTGTCATATGAATGTGCTTCTTAATCTATAGCTATGCATGCTAGAATTAAACCTCTACCAAATAAAAATAATATGATTGAATAATTGAAATCAAAACTGACCATCATTCCTGGTTGACTAATTTGCATTTCTCCAGTTACAGATTATATAAACATCAACAATTTGTTCATAAATAAATGTCAAGAAAACTACTTTAAAAATATCCATAGAACTTCAAACTAGGGCATTAGAGTTACAATCTGGATTGCTGAGAACTGAATTTAAGTGTCTTTTCTTAATATTGACATACAACATTGACTGCAAAATCTTCCGTCTGCATTCTTTCTGTAAGTAAGATGTCTCTCTCACACACTGAAGCTAAGATATGCAAAAGAATGATGAGTACATGCAGAGAACAAGCATATCATATTACCTAGATGTTCACTCAGGATTGAAACAGAACTCAAATTTAAAGAAAATCATTGCAGAAAGAAAGGTATTTAAAGCAATGGTAATGAGTCAATTCTAGACAAAAAGGGTTTTGATTTGACAAACATTTTTACTTGAATAGAAACTGGTTCAAGCAGTTGAAAGATTTGCCCCCACTCTCACTTCTATTATCCAGAAACAGGTTTAATTATACCTTTTAAATGTTATGTTGTATTTTCAGTTCTAGACACATAAAAGGAATAAAAATTTAAAAAATAAAAGCAAAAATTAAAAAAAAACATCCAAACTCAAAAAAAAATCCCCAAACAACAGCTCCCCCCTCCCCGCAAAAAAAAAAAAAAAAATCCAACCAAGAACCCCGAATTTCTTTAAAAAGATTATTTGCTTTTATAGAAATTTCCATACTGTCCAGGCCAGTTTACAGTTGGCATTAAAGCCTTCTTTCTCTGGAAAAAGGCTCTGTCATGCATGGCATGACTATGGCTGTATCTGTCTTTTTAACTCTGCTGCTGACAAACCCATAACAGTCAACATTGTGCTTTTATTGACACTTTTTTTCCATTTTTATTCTCCTATTGAGATGTTTCTCCTACTGTTTTCCCCCCTTTTCCATTTTTTTTTCTGCTCCACAAACTTGTTTGGATCAATTAAAAGATAGATCTGTTTTATACTTTTAAAAGATGCCATAAATTATTATTTCCTTCTTTTAGGATTCCTAACTGATGCTGTCTTGGACAAATACAAGCTTCTAATTTGTCTCAATTTAACTCCTTTTTCTAATGTCTTGAATTTAAATTCAGATTTGTTTATCCTCAAGGTGTAGATACTGTCAAGGACCCCTCAGCTTCAGCAGGTCTGTGACATCATAGGCTAACCAAACTCCAATATTCTGTTAAAATCTATTTCTGCTTTTTCTTAGGTATTTATTGCAAATCCCAACCCCATATAGCTCTCCTTACAAGCAATTATTTATCCAAAACGTATTTCTTAATAGCTCTAGTTCTAGGTAAGGATTTCCCTTGTCAAAAAGCCTATTTCCTGTGCAATGTAATACAGAATAAAACAATTTTAACTGTCACTTTATTGAAAACACAACTGCACTGACGTGCCTACTGGAATTTCTTTCCTTTTGACACTGACACAGCTTTTGTACGTGCACATAGAGTGAAAACACTGCCAGTAAAGCATACATCCAAGTATTCCATACTGGTTGCCTTTTGAGCTTCCTATTTATTCTTCCACCTTTCTTGTCCAGAGAGATCAAAAATAGCTCTAACAGCCCTTTTTCACCCTTCCCAAAATTCTTATTTGGGAATAGCTGCAGTACCTCTGTAAAAGCAAGGAGTAGTGTCAGTTCAGAATAAATCATGGCAATTTCCATGTTTATGTATAAAACTTCTTGTAAGCTAATCACAGAACACGTGAATGCAAGTGGTGTCAGAGTACAATAACCTAATGCTGTGTTTTTGGGATTTTTTTTGGAAGGGGCAAGGTGTCTGACAGTATTTGGAAATATCAGAGGAAAAAACAATCTCATTATTATTTAAACTATAAACAGTTCATTTATCTGGTGGAAGTTTAAACTTGTTGATTTCTACTGCTGCTCTTTTTGAAGTAGCTCGTAAGCATCTCTTCAGCTTTTTCCTTCAGTTATTGAAGGCTCCAGAGAGACACTGAACAATGGGGGGGAAGTGCAAGAGCTCTAGAAACCATGAAAAGCTGTTCCAAATATAGCTCCATTTTGCTTTGCTATTATCCATCAGCACTTATGTCTCAGTAACAGCAACATCTTAAACAAAATTAAGCCATCTTCATGCTAACAAAACAGAGAGCCTATCATGGCACCTAAAGACCACAATAAAATTGGAGACACACCAACTTTTCCCTTTTACAGGTTTAAATGTATTTGAAAGATTACCGTTCAACTCAGTCCTTCAGAAACTAGGGTCATAACCTCAAGACCATCACATCTACTTTGTTGCCTGCCCTTTCTGCTAAATACTTTTTATATCTTCTTTTTTTGTCTCCAAGTGCTAAGCAATTATTTGAATAACATCATCTCCTATCAAATATTTTATAAATCCCTTTTTATACCACAAATTAACTATCTCTAAGTGAAACTGTAATTCTACACATGCCGTTTTCTGGGTCCTAGCCTTGATGGTTCACAAGATGACAGGATCCTTGTCCTTTCCCCCATTCCCTTGAAGAAGGAACTGATCCCTCATAAAACAAAAACCCAGCTGAATAGAAGGAAATAAGGCATTCAGAAACATCTTAAAAATGACAAAAAAAAATTAATTAGAAGATATGTATTTGCAATTGAACATTGTATTTCCTTTTAGCTAATTCTCATTTACCTGTTTTATTGATCTCAAGTCTGTAATGAAGCAGCAGAATTTGACTATGACCATTTTCTTTGTTATCTCAATTTACTCCATCACAATCCCCTGAATGAGTAAATTTACTGAATATGGAGATATTATTCTTCTCATTTTAAATACAGAGAAATACTAAAAGCCGCTAGTTCCTACCAACATGCTAAAAAATCTGGATGACCAGGTTGCCAATGAACCAGGTCACAAAGCTTTCATTACTCATAGCAATACAACCTGATCATTGCCTACCTCCAATCCTAACAGGCAGTTTCCTTTTAATTTTTTTTTTTTCTGTAACACTTTTTTTTTTTGCAGGATTGAATCAGTTAATATGTGAGGATACATTACCATTGAATATTAGCACATCATTAAAGTCAGAAGGTAAATACTTTCCAAGGAATTTTGGAAACATAGGTCGATGCAGGCACAAGCTGCATAAATTCCCAGCCACACAACCTCCCTCCTTTGAATCGAAAGATGTACGACATAGTGTGCAAAACGTTAAAAGTAGTACCGAAACAAAAGACAAGTAGGATCACAGGCAGGAGATAGTTACAATATAATTGTGACTTGCAAGAATAAAATAATCCAACTTTTAGAGATATATTTATGCAAAAAAAAGAACAAAATAGTCTTTTTGAGGTCTACATATTTATGTACACAAAACTTTATATTCTGGTTCAGACATTTCCTTATCCATAGGTACATAAAGTCTCTGCAGCGTTAAGCCTCCATCAACAAGACTGAAGTTTTCAAATTTCCTTTGCAATGTGCACACAGATGTATCTTTCTCCTGATGCTCAGTGCACATACCTCAACAACTTTCACATTTGTTCCTAATCTTTCCTGTTCAGCTCTGTTTAAAGCACAGAAATATCAAGAAAGAAGCAAAGGAAAAAACGAGTGTCTGCCTGACCATTGCTGAGGGCATTCTCCCCAGAGACCAGCATCTAGTCCTGTTTTAAGTGAGTGCGTGCAAAGGAACAGCTTCAAAGTGGGAGATCAAATAGTGCTGGCAAACACTGCCTCCCTCTCACAGGGGATAAAAATGGATCCAGGGAAGAAGGTGCTTAAATCTGGATCCTTCCTTCTTGACCTGTTGAGTAGTCTGTAAGTTGAATCCAAATTGTGAGTCAGGAATAGACTACTTGTTTCTTCTCTGGGCACACAGTTACAAAAGCCTGGATGAAGTAGGGAACTGAGGACAATGGTAGCTGAATCCATGCATCTCACAAGAAACCATAACACTTAGCAGGCTCCTGGCATTGTCACTCCAAATCGAAACTGTTGACTAGAGGAGATTTGTGGCTCTATTCCTCTGTGATTTTTGGCAAGCTGTCTAGAAATTTTACTGTACAGCGGAGAATCAAACCTTGACATGCAACATTCTGTCCTTGCCAGTTAACTATACCTATCTGAATATTAAACAGTTACATGCTACTGAAATGTAACTTGCTCCTCCCCCCGGTTCAAAAGCAAACACCAACTTAATTTGGTGAAAATAAGGTACCTAAGATTGGCTTATATCTCACATGCAGGTCTATGACAGTACTACATCAGAGTAAACCTGTTAAAATATGTTCACTTCAGTGGTAGTAACCCCAGTATATCCTGATCATGAATCTACTTGGGCTGATGGAGGTACTGGGATGCTCACAGTGCAGGTTCTCTGAGACTGCAAGTCATTCTGCAGCAATTTATCTACCTGGAGAGCCCATATTTCCAGCTAAAAAATATCTCCCCCTTGTCCTTTGAAAAAACAAGTATATAAGCATTACTAAAGGATAAAAAAGTTTTCATTAGATATTTGTACACTCTTTATTCAGCTGCCTGCTTTTCAGATATTTGCGCTAACACCTTCCCGGACCTATATAAATAATCATACATTTGAAGAGGATGATTGATCATTCATCCACATCCCACACCCCTAACCCTGACTCAAGACTCAAAACAGTCAAGGGTTTGCATGAGTGGTTTAGAAAGGCAAGTCCTAAGGAGCACAAGAGTTGATATGGGCTCATTTTATCTGAGCCTCTGCAGGGGTTTGGCCTCTTGGGCAGATTGGAACCACCCTGAGGGATACAGCCCACTCCAGCGCCGTTAACAGCACCTCCACGTGTCCATCCACCTAGACCATGGGATGGGACAGGTACCCACACTGGTTAGCCATTCCAGCTCTTTGCTTCCCATGATCTCCCCCCACTAGCTGAATTCCCAGGTTTGAACATCCTACACACACACTGGGCTAATCTTGCTGCCACTATGCAAAAATAGCTGGAACAGGTATTGGACTCCTTGTAAATACCCAGAAACAACTATAACCCTAATGATTTTGCACATGATGGCAGAAAGAAAAACACTTCTGCGTACTTTCTCTAATCCTCAAGAAAGTAAATGCAAAAGTAAATGCAATTTTTTTACAAAAGAATTGAGAGAGTTTTACCCCACTATGCTGTGGAGAGATATGACCTATCAAATGAGGCGCCAGTCTGGGCACAGGGAGACCCTGGTTCAATTTCCAGCTGTGTTAGGGCTCTAACACACAATCTTAGGTAAATTGTGTCTGTGCATCAGTTTTCTCCACCTTGAAAGGGATTTTATTTTTCCTTAGTTTTATACTGTAAGGCACTAAATTCTAGTCATGAGAGGGAGGTATTACTATGTTTCACAGCTTTATCTTGAATATTTGAAAATGTATCCTTCCACGCCACTAGCACTGCTCCTTGGTTGTTTGTCATGTACTTTTCCACCATCCAACAACAGATGTTCTTTCTGGATAGTCTTCAAGATTGTTTTACAGAGCACTTGAGACTATTTTGTTTTAATTTTATTTCTTTTGTTGCTTATTTTCTTTAAACATTTTAACCTTAGGGATTTGGCTAAGCTACGACTATTAAAAAATTATACAGCAATATGTAGTTTCTGTTTTCCATTTAAGCTAACTTTTGCAAAAATAAATCTCAAAGGATTGAATATACCTTCTCCACTTTTCTGATTCTTTCCCCATGAATGCTGCTTTCTATCTGGGCAATATCTCTTCCCTTTGTAGAATGATTATTAAAGCCAAATGTTGCTTGAAATATGGAATATGTTTGCCTTGTTTCTAGAATTGAGAACATAGTGATTTCCTTACTTTCCTGTTTGCCCAAATTCTGTCATCAGGTTTACATAAACAAGTCAGGTAGTCTTTCTTGAGACCAAGGAGATGATGACAGGAAGAAAGCAGAACAAAATGAAGTTGCAGGGAACAGGACCTTTTGAAAAAAAAACCCCAGTGCATTTCTCTAGTCTCCATTCCAGAGAGGCCCAAACTGCTAAAATAAACTTCATCTATCAAAAGCATGGTTAATCCAGGTCACAACCTTGTTTTCATTCTCACCCTCTGTCCTTTACTGTTCTTAGAACTGCAGCATTTCAAAAATTAGTTATTGTTACATCTTAAATTTGATCCAGAATTAAGAAGGCTCTGGAAGGGTGGAAGCCAATCACAATTTGCAAAGAAAAGAAAAAAAATCCTGTGATCAACTGTAGCAAAAATAAACAGACAGATTGCAAAATTAATTTAAAATAGTGCCATAAACCTTCAAAACTGTGCTGGAGTTGCACCTATGCAACTCCCACTCCATTTTATAGAGGCTGTATGTTTGTGTTTCATAAGTTGCTCTGAAGAACCTCAGTCTGCATGCTTAATGCCAATAACTCCAAATATATTGCTCCATTTAACCTCACTCTGGCCACTGATTCCCAAATTCTACAAATCCAGAGCAGCTTCAAATACCAATTTTTACAAAGAAATTAGATCCTGTTTCAGAAGCAATACCCTTCTTTTCCTTGAGTATTATGTATAGATCCAGAAAGAGAGTTAAAATCAGATGTGTTTGACATATTTGGTTTACAAGCAGTTTTTGTTCAGTTGAGAACAAGGTAAGAGTCAGCCTGGGAATATTTAGGTAAGCCCAAGAAGTAACACTGGCAAGGCAAAAAAAGAAATTTAACCTGTTCCTAGTCATCACAATTAGTTCTGACCCACAGACAACCAAAAGAAAACTTGGAGAAGCTCTAATATAATTATTTTAAATTCTCCCTTCTTAAACTGGCATTTTACTGAATGTGGATCCATTAAGAAAGAAAATTATATCCCCAAACCCCCAAATTTTTACATGTACACATGGAGGTCAATTGCTTTGCTTTCTGAACCTCTGTTCTGCCACGGGATTAACAACTATTTCAACTACATTACTTTTCAAGGGGTAAATTTCAGATACTCTCTCCTTTTCTTTTATTATTTTTGTAAGCCTGATGGTTTACCTGGCCGAAAAACTAACTAAAATAAAACGCAGTCAAGCTTTCCAGGAGGGCCAAACCAAGTTGTTGCTTTTTATTATGTTTTTTTTTTTTTCCACAGTCCTTAGCAACTGATCAAAGACTTGCTAAGGACTGGATTCCCATGACCATTTACCATGGGATCATCACTTTTCAGGACAGTTAAAAAGTACCCACAGCGTCCCATATAAATATCAAGACACACCACCAACAAAACACACATAGTCAGACCTTTGCTAATCATTGCTTACAGAGGTGAGGATGAAAATAGGTGGCACAACGTGTTATGAGACTGTGCACAAAGCCCCCAATCCACACGGACAGGTTTGTCTTTTCAAAGGCTTACATATGGCTACATCATTATTTGTTAGTATTTATACCTTGTACAATAATAAGTGGAAGTTTCGCTGATGTCCAGAATACGATTTAACTCCTAGAATGCTGGCAGTTTCTAAACATGTTGTTCAAAAAAATTCAATGCATTTATGGGAGATCTTTAATGAAATTAATTTCCAGGATTTGTGGGCTGGTACAAGCCCTACTTACTACCTTCAAAAGGGACATAACTCGGACAGACCTTACAAAAGTCACAATATTAGTCAGCAGTTATGATTTAAGTACCTATAACTAGTACTATCAATTATGCAGGAGAGAGGATTTTCACTGTAACTTCAGAGATAAAAATAGATTTTACCAATATAATTGTCCTGGCTTTGCCTTAATTGAATTTTTTGGTAAGGAAGAACCAGACTAAAATCCCCACAGAATATAATAGGATAGAGTTCACATGAATGTTTATTTTCTGAGGGACTGAATTAATGACTAGCACGTGCAAAAGGCTCTTCATATCTTCACATAAAGTGCAAGTTTCTATAACTACAAAAGCAGAAAACGTGGATTCTCCCATTCCAGCATTCTGGGAGTTCATGGGATCCCACCAGTGGGTCTAGCAGTCAGAAGCAAAGAGGAAACAGCAGCCTGTGAGACAGCAGTGAAACAGCAGGAAAATGCTAGGGCTGGGTGAGTGAAGCCATGGAGGACAACTGTACTAGAATGATTTGGCATCTTGAAATAAAAATCTCTCAAACTATACAGACTCCACACTAATTCCTTCCAATTAATTCTCCCAGGCTCTGTGTCACCTCATTTTCTCTATGCAAGAATTTAGCATACTGTACATTTATCACAAAAGTCATGTTAACTGATATTTTTAGGCATTCACTGCATCATTTGCAGTTCTGTGTAGTATAAGTCTGTCTCTGTGTTTGTAGAGAGAGTAGTATCAGAAATAAACGTGGCATCAAACATTATTTCAAAAATCCATATAAAAACTCTCTTCCTGCTTTCCCTTCACCTTCCTTTTCCTTGCCAGCCATCTTCTTTCTCCTCCCTCCTCTTGTCACAAGTCTATACATCTCACTTCCCTAGCTTTTGTCAGCCTTTTCTCTTCCCTCCCTCACTCCCTCACTCCCTCACTCTCTCATGTCTTTTATTCACTCTTACTCTCCTGTTTTGCCCTTCAAATTTGCTTTTGGCTAAAATATTCTTAACACTGTTTGAGTAGATACAAGCTGAACAGATACCACTGGCACTAACCACTTTTATTGTGCTGCAGTAAACAATACTTTGCTTTTTCACTGCTGCTGCTGCCTAGAACAATGTATTGTGCTCAGATTTTACTCACTTCATATATATTGTTTCAGTTAATAGAAAGCAATTTCAAATTGATTGCAGAAGCTTCAAAGGAATGTTTGAGCAGAGAAGATATAAAACAAATTTAACAATATGAAAAATAAAAATAAAAAAAATGAAGAGTCTATCCTTATAACAGTACATACTGCATGCGTACATGAAGCAGAAGATAATAATTTTAAAAGCTCGGACATACAAAGAGTGGGGAAAAGGATTTTTATTCCACATATGGTAGAGGCTAAATGTCCAAATGAATTCAGCTCCCACTTCATCAGTTAAATTAAGGAGTAGTCCTAGTATATCCTGATACAAGCCAACTTTTCCTCAAAGCCACCTTCTCCTGGTCTTCCCCTTCCTCCTTGACTGGCCTCTGGATCCCAGAATAAGCATGGAAGTGTCACTGTTGGTTTATCCAGAGGTTCCCAGAAGTGGCTTTTTCTGGGCACAGATAAAGTTAGGATAACTCAGAAATTAACTTATGAAAGCAATATTTAAATATTTTTTAAAATGTCCTGTTTTGTGTGTGTTTGAGAGAATGAGGAAGAAAGCACTTTAGATCCAATTATTCTGGATCAGTTATCAGTTATGGGAATATTAAGCCTATGAATACTGAGTCCATCCAGAGGAAAAGTTCTCCACTCAAATCAAGCCTTATTGGGATAAAAAGAAGATACACATGACTCTGCTAACACATATATGGAAGCAAAGTTGATCAATAAAAAGAGGTGAGAGCAAAATTGAAGAGATACAAAGGAATTTAATTTAAGTAATTGATTTGAAAATGGGGTATGTTTGTCATTTCTAACCTTCTTTGCACTGTATAGCAACAGCAGGATGAACTCCTCTTGATGATGATGATAATGTCAGTTTGGTATAAGCCCAGGTCCTGAGCTATCAAAGCATTTTATCTTTACATTTGCTTTTTCTCATTATTAGAGAGGTTGCTGTAAAGAAGGTTATTCTATATTAATGTTCTTACCCATTCCTTCTCCATCAAAATTCCTTTTCTTTAAGCTACACTTAGGAGAATTTGGCAGATTTTCCTCTCCATACAGATAGGGAGAAGGTCCCTTTCCCTCTTAAGCTATATTTTGTCTGGCTAGATATAGAGGAGGAAGTCCAGAATGATGACAAAGGATAATAATTATGATGATAAAGATAGAGTCTTTGCTCATTTAAAGCTAATCCAAGAAGTATAAACCATAAGCAGATTCAAACCTGTGTTGGAAACAATTGTTCCTTTGCCCATCTGTTTGTCTCTTCCAGACACATGCTTATTCAAGTCGTGAATACTTCAGCAAAATAGCTTTATTTACTTCACTTTATCCAGTGTGGTCTCTCCCACACCCAGGGACTATATCCTGGTATAGTTTCCCTTGGAGGAACATTCCATAAAAGTCAGCTTGACATGTTGTCTCTTGGTGGTGATGCAAACCCAAATGTTGCTGCTCTTTAGAATGCACACTTTAATATTAATCTTATTATTACCATCTATGATTTATTCTTCGCAGAACCAGAAGGCTTCCCTGCCCACTCCAGGGTAAACAGCCAAAATTTCTGTCTGATTTAATACTGGAATAAAGCTAGTTCCAGAGAAAAGGATCATTCCTTTGTTACCATTTGAAAGAGATCAGGGGCAGGGGGGAAGAGAATACACCATTTTTCTTTAATTTTCCCCTTTACATCACCCTTACACATTCAAAAGAGCAGAACAGCCAGTGACCCCCTTGTGAACTAACTCTGAAATTGTTTCACAAAGATGCCTGCAAGAGGTGCTCAAACAGCCACTGCTCCTTTCCCACTAATGGTTTGGATTTTCCTCAAGTTCATCAGTGAGGGGTAAGACACCTAAGGCTGCACATGATGCAACACCTTTACAACACCTTTTACATCAATGTGAAAAGAATAATTCAAGAAAGGACAAATTACAATGGCTTTAAATATATAATGTAACTTGTGTTAACTTCATCTGACCTGGGAAAACTCCTGTATTTATGTTTTCCACAAGTACTTTTTTTTTTTTCTTAGAACACACTAGATGGCATGGAGGTGTTTATGAGAGACTTGTGGCTGTGGAGAGCAATATTTTTGTTCAAACCACATGAAAGATGTAAGATCATAGTGATTGGCAGCCTACAAATAAATGAATTTGTAGTGCTGATCCGGGCTCTAGTACAAAACTATCTCCTGGGTCGCCTGTTTGTTTCTCCCAGTAGAAAATTACTACAAAAAGAAGCACTGATCACAATTCCTGCGGTAGAGATCAGAAGGAGAAGAATGACCTTGAAAATCAAATTGTTTTCACATTCCTACAGTCCGTGTAGTCACCTTTATACAGTCACCTGTATAAAGGCAGAAACAAACATCTTAATAGAAGCATCAGAACGTATGTCTGTATTTACTTGTTTTACATGGAAAAATAGCATTGTCACATCTCCATAATTAAACCCCTTATTAAAAGACACCTTAGTTCTGTAGGCACGAGGTAACAGTTTAGAAAGAGGTTCATAGAGCCCTGTGGTAAGACCTGGGCTCAGCAGACTGAAGCAGAGCATTCCTGTTGTCTGAGAGCAGGAATGGTCAGGCCATGGTAACATAGCACCACAGAGGTGAGTGAAGCCTCTGTGGTGAGCAGCACCAAGGCAGTGTCCACCACTTTATGTCCATTCTGACAAACATCCCATAGAAACCTGCTCAGCTCATCTGGTGCTTTTCTCAAGCATTACAGAATTTTTTTTTCCCCCTGTTGATTTCCAAAAATAAAAAAAATAAAAAGACTTCTGGTGCTTGTGTCCTCTCTGTCAATTACACAGCTAAAATTCAAATTATTTTAGACTATTCAATGTTACTTCAAATTAAATCTCACAGGTCTCTGAATAATGGGGCTAATTTTTTCCAGGCATAACAGCAAGCCCTTCACTTTGTAACCCTTGGCATCCTATTTCCTTTTTTGTAATATACTACAAGGGCAACACAAAAATTGTCCCCAAAATCGCACACATACTTTTCATCATGTCCAAATTGTTCACTTCTACTGGAAAATAGGAATTCTTTTTATATTGACCCCAAAAAGACAACTGTCATGTTGCAATAAAAAAGTCCACTCTTCCCGTGTACTGCCATTCCTTGGGATTACCCAGTTCTTCTAGTATGAAATTTTTACTATCCTGTACCCTGTGTCCTTTGTCCTGTATCATGATGATTTAACATCATGAACAGTTGTCATTGTCATGGTCCCTATGTGAAAAATATTAATGAAATAGTGAAAGAGAAACCCCAGGAACCTTAAGGGAACTTCATTTGTAAACTTCTTCAGCTCCAAGACCAAAACTTTCATAAATTCGTTATTGATCTCAAATTTCTCCTTATTATCTCCATCTTCTTAAACAAAGATAATTTTCTGCACAGTACCATATCAAATAAATTACAAAAGTCTCCACAGATTAAAAATCTAATATTTTCCTTGCCTATGAAGTCAGTTACTTAAAATCATAATTTAATGAAAATATCAGGTTATCTGATGTGATCGCACTTTAATAAACACATGCAGTGTTATATCCTCTTTTTTTTATTTGCTATCATATTTCAGTTACTGTTTCAAGAAATAATCATATTGAGGGAAATTACTGTGACAGATTAAGAATTTTGTGGGTGAACTTGAACAAAGTAACTTCAAATCTTTTGGCTTCCTATCCTAAACTAGGGACAATAGATGAGGAGAGTTTTCTAAAGAGGGATGGTAGAAATCCCACACCTTTAAACGCTAGGTCATAGCAAGTCTGTTGTTGGTTCTTCTACATATTTCATTTTTTTTCTATAATCCAAGTATTATTTCTGGGTATCACAGACAAATTATGAATGCAGTAGTGACACTAAGGTAAAGAGGGATAGATTCTTAAAATATTAAACATTCAGCATTAAAATCAGTGTTGTTATTATTGATATTGTCACCAGGGAAGCACATCTGTGAAGCATCCTGATGACAAAACAGCACTCCATAGCCAGTGCTTATGTCTGAGGAAAGGCAACAGGTGCCGAAGGAGTAAATGAGAAGGAGAGCAAGACAACAGCACACTGGGCGTGCTGTGGAAAAGCAAGATATGACAACAAGGTGCTTGCTTGTTCTGGGAACAAGTTAAAGCAAGATTTGCAGCAGAGTAAGGGGGAAAAGGCAAATAGCAAATTTGGGGGGGGTGGGGGGGACGACGACAAATTCCTCCTGCTCTGCAGGATTTGTACTGTTAGCTTGGGAGTTGTAGCAGCAACCTGGCTTTTCCCTTGCTCTGAGAGCTGCACGCCCTCAATGTGGCTGCTCTGCACCTGCTTGAGTGCGGTGCGAGCAAACGCCTAAAGAGGGACAAAATAATGTCCTCAAAAGTTTATCAGGTAACACGCTCCTGAAGCTCCTGAAAGTGTGCCTGTTTTCACTTAAGATCATTAACTCCTGGCACCCATGAACTATAAAAGCAAACTTCAGGAGAATTCCCATCACTGAGGCAAAGTGCGTCATATATTACGAGGAAACAATTACTGTTGCTACTTTTCTTCACTATTAAAGGAAAGCAAGCATAACTCTAGATAACTCTTCAAAGAAAACAAATCTCAGAGAGAATGCTGCCAAAACACTGCTCACTATCATATTAGTAAACACTTGCAGATCTTCAAAGGTGTAAAGACAAGGTCTTTAAACAATTAAGGTCAATATGAGCTTAGACAGTGGCAAATATTTATGTTTTCCTAGACAGAGGTCTCCAGGAGCAAACTTCAAATTCATTTGAACCAGACTCTACATGTCAATTTTTGCTTTCTATTTCTAATGGTAAAAGTGAAATAATGAGATAAGGCTAAGGTTTTAAAAATAAGAATATTATAATCATATCAAATAACATTATTATACTTCTCAGAATTTATTAAAAGATGTTTGAGAAGTGATGATAACAAAAAAGTTTAGTTTATGCAGTAGGAAAAGAAATACAAGTTTTAGGAGTTTTTTAGACCTTAATCAGAAGGAAGACAAAATTAGAAAAATTCATCCAGAATAGTTTTTTAAATATACTTTTTAATGGCAGTGGTTTCTAGGATTCCTGCAATTTGGATATACCCACAAGATGATTTAACTTAAAATGTAGTTATTTTTCTTTGTATCCACTAAGAAATTCCATTAACCTTAAGCTTGCAATGTCAAAACAATGATGGTGAAATCTGCAGTTTGCACTTCCAAAAACATTTAGTAAAAATATGGCTGAAAGCAATCTGCAGAAAGCGTAGGGGGAGCTAATGGAAAATAATATGACAGATCAACACAAGGACTTTAGAAAGAGACCACTTGTGTGCCAACATCATTGTCACAGTTTCCTCTTTTTTTAATAAATTCTAAAAAATAAAATGTAAGAAGTGCTAAACTTCAGTCATAAGGATTCCATACTTTAAAATTAGGCCATAAATATGATTGAGTATAGGATCACCTTACCTTTTTAATACAAATGTTTTAAACCTTATTTTATGCTCCACATGAATTATACATCTGCAGTTCATATCATTTATAAGTGATGTGGCCTTTAAGGAATTTGACAATGGACTGATCTAAGACCAAGGGGAAGTGCTCCAGAATGCTTTTAGGAATAAACATCAATCTGACAGTATAATTTTTTAGGCATTTTGAAGTGAAGTATCAATTTTATCAGATAATTATCTGCTGGAGGTCAGTGTATGTCAGTTCCCAATCATTTTCTATTAGAGATATAATGCACAGAAGGTATATATGTACTGGAACAGATTTTCCCTGCATATTTATAACTAAGTAGTCCTTCAGGCTTCAGGATGATAACACAGGTAAAACAAAGATATTTAACCTGATCTCCTGAGCCAGACAAGATTCATAGCATGAACAAAAGCTGAAGTCTCCTGTTATGGTACTGTCTTAACAGGGATAAATTAGTGGAAAAAATTAATTTAGTCATGGCCAGTATGACTAATGCTTGTATTTTTCAGCATAAATATATAAAAGCTAAATATACCAGAAATCACAGAAAAATATTGGTAAAGATTGTTTGAATTTTCTTTGTCTTAACTATGCCTTTTAGTTCTTCTAAGATATTATTTCTTCCCTTTAAATGAATTTTATTCCAGATCTTTATGTTGTTCCTTATTTAGAATCAAATTTGATCTGTTTCACCATAAAGACCTGGAGCTGCAGTCTCACCATAAGTCATGAATATAAACAAAACCTGAAAAATCGTAAAGTGGAATGTTATGTCATGTAATTATTTCAGAGAGGGGTCTCCAGGAGCAAATTTCAAATTCATTTGAACCATACTCCATATGTCAGTTTTTGCTTTCTATTCCTATAGGCAAAATTTTCATGACAATACTAAAATCCTCACAATTACTACAAAATTAGTGTGTCCTTCAAGGAGATGGAAACTCAGACTTCCCAGGACCTGGCAATGAAGTCCTAGGATATGGTCTGTCAACCTCTTTCCAAGGCCACCTGACACTGAGTGCGATGGGCTCTGCAATTAAGAGAAAGTACCAGGAAAAATTTTAAATGCAGGGTTTTTTAACTTGCAAAACAGAACAGGAGGATGGATTCTGCACCTGTTCAGTCTCTGTGAGTGACCATGGGGCTTTGGACATCCCCACTGCTCTTGGAGGGTGCTTCCCTTCCCTGTGTGGCTTGGAAGCCTTTGTGGAACCTCTGGTCCTTTCAGACTCTGAGGACCGATGCAGTGTGAGAGCACAGCGATAAATGAGGTAATAAATGCGCTCACGCTCTCATCATATTGCTCTACAAGAGCATGGATCTAGGGGATTCAGTTGGGAACCTGGCAAGCTCCAAGAAGGTCTTCCACTGTTGAATGTACCCAAATGGAAATACCCACCAACTGCAGACCCCGCAGGGCTCATTATAAGATAAAAAAAGCTATGAATTATCTTGCAGAGCAAAACCCCCATTGTTTTAGAGGCTTCTCTCTATGTGATTCTTAGGGGATTTATGTTTTTCTGAAAAAGAAATGTTCTCACTGCATAACTTCCATATTTAACATTGTGAGGGAAGTGTAGAGCAAAGAAAAAAAAATGCAGAGCATCAAAACTCATGTAAAATTTTAGTTGCTGGGCTCTGTCTTTTATATTTGACTTGAATGAACTAATTGCCCAAAATTGTCAAATAGTGGCATTACAGTCAGGCATCTCAAACTGCAGTACTGACTGGGTTTCATAGAAGAAGACAAAGGCTTCCCTGCCCTAAGTGCCAGCCAAGCTGCCACTGCCTCCTTCCACTCCAGGGCAGTAAAGGTACATCTAACACAGGCTTTTGGAGTTTCGCACAGCACCACTGAGAGAGATTCTGTAGCTGCAGGTGCAGACAACACCAGATTAGGTCCTCTCTGGCCATGTCAGGTTTCATTCCAGTATGGCCCATCATGAAAGTCATTTTGGACCCATAGAAAGCAGGTGTAATGCACATAACATGGCCCTTCCACTGCAGGATGGTTTCACCAAGCCACAATGGTGGCAGAGCTGCCAACACAAGGAGAATCCTGCTTTAGCCTTCCCCAAACCCTTAATCCTCAAAGATAGGAGACACTACAGCAGAAAAAAGCAAATTGTTTTGCCTCAAAAAACACAGTATCCAGAGAGATAGCCCAGCGCATAACTAACTATATTTTATCCTTTTTTATCCTTCTGCATGGTTTTTTTTGGTGCTGTTGTTTCCTTCAGGTGTTTGTTATTCATTACAGAGACCTTAAAATAAACTGGGAACCCATTAATGAGCAAGCCCTTGTGTTACAGTTATAGATGAGATATTGCCCCCATTTCACAGTTGGAAAAATAAGCGGACAAAGAGAGCAAATGGCTTTCCCAGTTGCAGAGCATGCATATCTGTGGCAGAGCTGGGAGGGTTCATGGACTAACCCTCTGCTTGAACCACCATCCTACGCCCGATCCCTCCCCAGGACTCGTTCTGTTCTCATGAATGGTAAAAGCCAGACAGAAGTTCCTGAGAGCAGACACGTCTAAAAAAAGTCTTTGGCACTGATTAAAAATGGTCTTGAAGCTTTAAAAAAGCAGTCCATGGCTCTGGAGATGTGTAATGGGTTTTTAAGCTCCATTTTTAGTTTCTGTGGTTATGCAGCAAGATTTTAAGTAGCTGACCAGCCCGGTGCATCTGGCTGCTTCTGCCGGCAATGATAGCGGTGGCCTCTGTTTATACATGCTGTGCTCATCAACAGAATTCTGCAGCTGTCGTGCAGCAAGCCTGGGGTTTGTTCCACTTGGGCTTTGAGCTACAGCATTTGAAGATGAGCAGCCTCTTTCAAGATATTTGCAAACCTTGTCAGAGTCTGATTGCAGTATGACACCATCATTAGGCTGATTATCACTTGTCTGAGGAGGCACTGTTTCCATGAACACACTGGCCTTTCTCCTGCTATCTACTGAGATAGATATCAGCACACAGTACTGTGGCAGCAGGGCTACAGCAAAGCTCCAGCTACACTGCTGAAACAGAAAAAGATCAATTTCTTCTGTAAATGCCAAAAATTTACCAGGAAGATTCCAAGGACAGTGTTGCTGTGTATCTCAAATTAACAACAAAAACAACAACAACAACAAACCAAACCAACAAACAAAAAAACCCCCTCAAGCCTGCCTATATAAATTTCAACTCTGACTTATTCAGTATATTTGAGTAGGTACAGAAAATCCATTTCACCTAAATAGTATATTCATTATGCATTAGTGTGCAGGTAGAAATGAAATAAAGATGGAGAATAATATAATTGAAAATGACGTAACAATACTTTTCTTCATTATTTTATTTTTCTTTCTTCACTTTTCACTGTTTCAGCCCCCAACACCCTCCTTTTTATATAACAGAAATATATAAAATAAAACAATCCCAGACTTTCAGCCTGGAATGACTGGATTGGGATAAAGAGGTAAGCTTTGTGAGGTAGCACGTACATGCCATCTGTACAGAAAGTCACAGCACACTCAGAGCAAACGCCGTTCCACTACATCATTCAGCTACTCCTTGGGAGCACTGAGCAACCCAAGTGCATCTGAATGAAAACCAGGAAGGTTCAATCTTTGCTCCCCTCCCCAAGATCGCATAGACTACTGTTTACAATTGCTAGTCTCTGGAGGAAAGCAAAGTCACTATAAATTACCAGAAAAAATAAGATAAATGTGTGTTCTATACATAACCACAGTCTCTACTCACACTTCTGTTCTCTGCACGTGCCTTAAATCCACATTGGGGTTGCCCTCATCCAGAGTCCTCGAGCAAAGGCAAGAGGCTGGAGAGAAGCTGGACTTCCTCAATATCTGATCACATTTTGGCAGTTGCGTGGATTTTCTGCCAAGTACAGCAGAAAGGTTAAATGGTAAATGAGCCACAGTCCTACAGGCATCTGACAGGAGCCTCTGGATGAGAACTACTTTCCTGCACCCGAGCAGCTGAGCTAACAGAGACAGCATTTCTTTTCACCAGAGCATGTTGCCACAGCCCTCTGTTTATTTTAGCATTGTCAAATTTTCCAGTAAATCCTTTGGGGATATACTCTACATGTAACTTTCATTAACTTCAGGGAAAGTATGAATTGGGACAGGGGAAAAAATTATTATAGAAAAAAAATTGGGATCTTCCTGCATAATTGCAAGCATTTGTCCATGTTGTTAGTCCCAAAAAACTGAAAAAGTAACTCAGAAATAAAACAAATTGCAAACAGAATGAGCAGAAACTATATAAACTGGTGGTGACTTTCTCAATTCACGATCTTAAGAGACATTTTGGTCTATTGTGCTGCCCACTTGCCAACAATACAAATAATAAAGGAAGAAAAGAGTCACTGATGAGAAAAAAAGAAAATCTAGAAACAAAAGGAAAAAGGAAAAGTCATTACTTCTATCCTTATTCAAACACTATTCTGAAAAAAACACTGATTAAAGGGAAAGAAATGTCTGAGAGAATGTGCCATCAGACACAGAAAAAGCACAAAAGTACTTCCAGAGATTCTTGACAAACCCTGGGGTATGTGTCTTCTGCTTAAGTCTCCTGAAATCCACAAGTATCAGAAGGGAATTGGCAAGAAGATTTGTATTCTCTTAAGATTATTTGGGAACTGAATCTGGCTGGTGCACATAAGATTAAATAAAACACCAGTACTGTTTACTAAATCCTTTAATTAATCCATAAAATGTGTTCTTATTTCTGCTCCTGGATATAACTAAAGGCTGAGATGTCACAGTCTCTACCTGCTATAGATTTATTTCTTTCCTAAGGAGTTTCAGTTTCTCTACCTCTTCAAGTGGCTTTCCCAATTGTCACTTTTTTAGTTGTACACTTCCACAAAGTAAAGCTTATGTCACTAACCAACAGTGCCCTTTTTCCTCGTTGCCTTCCTTCCCTAAGCAAAACAAACTAAATGCCTAAAAAAAGTGAACTTTCTTTTTAAATGTTTATTTATTTATTTATTTGTTTGTTCTTGCTGATGGAGTTTGGACTAAATTGTAACTCACCATTGACTTATTTCTATCATCTGATTTTCCAAGACAATCCTGCAATAACTAGGACATGGAATGAAATGTATTCAAGTCACATGCTTATTTTTGCAGGTTGCTTTTTCACATTATTTTCTCCCCACCTTTCCTACATTTTCTGCAGTGTCAGTCTCTACTTTTAGCATCTTGTGTAAACAGCCCTGAACAGTCTTTCATGCTCCTGCTTCTAACAAAGAACTCTGAATGAAGAAGAAACAGAAAATATTTATTAATTCTTCTTGCTCCCCCCCAAGATGCCTCTTCAACCTTTTCAACAGGTCTCTCTGTCCCACAGATCAGAATGAACCAACCAAAGATCTGTTAAATTTGGAGATAAGAGCAGCATTTTCCTTCACCTGTTCTTCAGTAGAAACAGAGCATCACCTCTGAGGAAATTGTGCTGCATCATGATAAACAGAGAAATATTATTTTCTAAAATACAGTCAGTCATAGAAACAAAGGCAACATGATTTTTTTGATTAATACTTTTTTTAATTGGGAAAATAACAGGAATACATACGACATGTTAGCACCTAGCACATTTTAGGAATAAGGCACCAAAATATACATAGAAATACCTTTCAAAATTCCTTTCAGTATAATGTTAACATGTATGCAAATCTATTGTGCCTCACAGCTACCCTCCTGACAAGAGACAACCATCAGAACAGTCTATATAAACCACTATCCAGCTTTCAAAATAGAAATTTAGAAAAAAATCAGCACTAAAATACTTCTATATTTTTCTTAAATTTCTTCAATCCCTTTCTTCTCCTAGCATATTATGATAAAAACATTTCAAGAAAAGAGCGCAAAATAACAGTGTTCATGATTTTTCAGGTAATCCCAGATTATTATTAGAGGATAACTTGGAATTATCATAAACATTTTATACATATATTTATACATATATTTATACATATATTTATCAGATACATATATCTAAACCAAACTGCTCCATGTCAAGTGTGAATACAAAAATGGCAATTTGCACATTAGGATAGGGAGTAGAAAGGTCAGAATATGCCCTAACAATTTTTGCAACTTAAAGATTGCTTCTATCTGCAGCCGTCATTTGCAACAGCAACTATGAAAATATCCACTATTCTTTCTTCTGCCTAATTAGTTGTATTTCAGTATTATCCAGCTTTAATGTCACAGTGAATTAATACAAGGTTGACAGCAACAGGCAAGATTTTCATGGCGACTGCTGAGCATAAAACATAAAACAAGGAATCAGAGAGCAAGAACAAGAAGCAGATACAGACCTGGTGCTGGTGTTTCAGCTGTACAAACCTCCCCATAATGTCCACACCCTTCTAGAGACACATGTTTGAAATCAAAACTTTTTGGCAAGCTGATCCGCTTTGGCATTCTCTCATTTGGAAACTTTTGGGTTGATACTCAGCAAATAAACAGATTCCTCCTAAGCAGTCAAGTGTGCCAGCCCAACAAAAGGATGCCCACCTTTGGGACCTGGCTGGAGAGGAGCTAAGGACCTGCAGCTCCTGTACAGCTCCTCAGTCCTGTTCTGCAGCTTGTCATCAGATTTTGCTTGCATGTTTCTGCTTATGCCTCAATACTTGTGTGCTTTTACGGCCTCAGTGTACCAGGTACAAAGTACAAGGACCTGTCTCTCTTCTGTCAATTTTGCATGAATCATCCATCTCTTGTCAGCAAAACCTTGTTGCCTTCCCAATCCATTCAATGTTGGGAAAAAAGAAAATCAAACACCAAAATAACAAAGGAAAGAAAGATCTGTCAAGCCTCTCCTCTGACTTCAGTGAGCTTTGGGGGTTAGCCTCCCCCAGAAAACCACTGAGGAAATTGCCTCAAGCTGTACCAGGAGAGGGTCAGGTTGGAAATCGGGAGGAACTTTTTTCATGGAAAGGACTATTAAACTTTGGAATGGACTGCCCAGGGGGATGGTGAACATCTCTAGGGATGGTGACTCCAAGAAACACCTGGAGGTGGCAGCTGGTGCCATGGTCTGGTTGACCAGGTGGTGTTTGGTCAAAGGTTGGACTCAATAATCTTAGGGATATTTTCCAACTTGAATGATTACGTGATTCTATGAATCAGATTTGCAAATGCATGAAAGAAATAGACCCAACACTAAAATTTTTAAACCTAATAAATTACTAATTAAAAGAACCTAATGCTATCATGCAAAGTAGAATGTAATTGCTCTGATACATGGAATGAGGAGCCACAAATAGTAGAGTTACAAACATGAAGACAGTTGCTCTCTCTGCACTGCTGTTCTGTGAGCTACCATTGGCTCTTAGTGTTAGCTGGAAGGATCAATGCAGATACTTCTAAGTTGAGAGGTACAGGATGTTTCATGTCAGTAGTAGATAATATATTTTTTATGTTGCTATTACTTGTTACCTTAGGCACCCATATACATTTATCCTCAAGTGGCTTAAGAAAAGAAACAAATCAAACAAACAAAAATCCAGAACATCTAAACCAACAAAAAACATGGCCCAAAACCAAACCAAAAAAACCCCCCACTAAATTCAACAACTAAAACCCTTCAGACCTCTTAAAACAACACCACCATCCATTAATATAAGTAACAGTTGCCTTAAAATCTCTCTTATAAATTGTTGTGCCAAATACCTATATCCTAAGTCTTCTGCAGGAGAATTTAAATCTAAAACATCAATTCAAACTTTTGTTTGTGCTGGGACTATGAAAGAAACAAAACTTTGTTGAGATATACTTCAAGAAAAACAAGACAACCCTTTGCATCCACGAAATGTGGGCCTGAAATCAAAACAAGTTTCCAGAAGTGATGGAAAAGAGAAATAAGAAATAAAGTTGTTTGACTAAGAGATGGCTAGCATCTTCTTTAAAAACTAATATGACAGTGATGTTGCAGCATAAAATAATCCACAGTTTTATATCATGTTCCGAACCCAGCATTAGAATCCAGCTACAGTTGCTCTGACCAGCTGAAATCCTCACAAATAGTGTACTTTAGGCAACTGCATATGGAAACCATTTGCAACCGTCAGGGATGCATAGACAAATCAGAGAGAGGAAAGGATCAGCATGCCACATTGCTGAAGTCTTGGTAAGCAGCCCATGTAAATCTTCAGAGCATAACAAATAGCTACATTGGCAAAGCTTTACAATAAGCAGCAAATCATTACTGCTTTACTCAGCATTTGTTTTTAAAACAACGTGCTGTTTTCTTTTGGCATTCATGTGATGGTTACACTCACATGCGGCAGGAACTGTCTTGCCCTTTAATGTAAGAAAAGAGGGAAAAGTGTAGAAAAGGAGGGGAAAAAAAGTCAGACATCCCCAGATGTCCCTGCTGTGCTTACACACTCAGGACATTTCAATGGAAAAAATATTCAGTAGGTTACCTTAGTGAATTAAAGCCAGGTAAAGTTTGCAATAAGTCAGGATAATTATGGGAAAATTCCTCCAAATGGAAGGCCTTGGCAGCTGCTGGCTCATGTGACACAGCAGATGCTTCAGAACAAGTAGACTGATGCTTTTTCTTTAACTTTCCACTGTTTTCCAAACTTTATTTCTATTCAGGAGTCCTAATTTCCCCTTTTTTATTATTAATTCTAAATATACTGTCCAGTGTGGTTTCATGGAGCTATTATCAAGAGGAAATCAGAAGAAAAACAATCAGCCAAGAAAAGTCATTCTGTGAGCATTTTTATTTACATACAAGTTCTTGCCTGAGTGAAAACCCCAACAATGAGGGGTCACCTCAAAAGACAGGTTACCTGCAAGGCAGCAACACAGCAGCTGACAAAACCTAGACAACACCCTACCAATAAACCATGTCAATATTCATACCAAAAATAACAGCATCAGCTGCTAGTCAAAATAATAAAAATGTGTTTCTAATGTGCCTTCCCAATTCTCTCAGGTCAAGTATAACTTGCAGACAAGACTACTTTTTAGAGCACTATTAATTGTTTTACTGGGGCTCTTTTCAGTCTCTCTCTCTTTATGCAAAAGATCCTTCAAGAAATAATCTGCGCATAGTGGCGAGGACAAAAATGCATAAAGAAAAAATCTTTAAAGATATATTATAAACAGCCAACATCTCATGAACTGTGATAATTAAAGCAAAACATACTCCACAACAGTTTCAATTTCTTGGCTTTTCCACAGCTTTCTGGCAACTAAACAGGAGCCTTAAAAATGCAGTAAGATGGTGCTTCAAATATGCTTTTTTCAGAAGGGTGACACACCTGACACATCACATTTAGGCCCCAGCTTTCCAAACCAACCAATGACCCACGATCACACTCTCTTTTTGATACATCAGAGTTTTTCTTAATACACATGCTCGTCAGAGAACTTAATAACAAAATAGAGCCTTTTGAAATTTTTGATGCCTATTTGGTTTTAATAGCAATACTGTGAATCAAAAACAGCCAAGGTGAAGTATAACACCCCAAATGCATTTAGCTCCCTCATGTTCAAAGCCACTTGAAATCTCTGTACCCCCTAAAGGCCATTTCTAGGAGATGTGGATCATAGAGCAGAAACAACAAAGTTTTGAGAATTAAACTTTCAATACACTTTAGACAGTGTGAACCAAGAATTAGTATAGATCTTTGACAAAGTGGTTGCATAAATTATTGAATGGACACTGGATCTGCTTATTCTGCCCTTGCGTAAGATATCACCTGGACAGTATCTCTGCTGCCTAATTTCTCCTTAGGACTTTCTAATCTCTGTGGGTTTCTGGAATCCATGTTCAAATATATGAAGAAATCACTCTGAAATCTATGTTACTGGACTTCTTCATGGGTTCATATGTATGATTTTATGTGTGTAAATATGTAGGTAACATTGGTTCCCTTCTACCAGACAATCAAGCAACATGGGAAAAGGCATTGCTACTACAGTAAGATTATTCTTTAAAGATGTTGAAGCAAAACAAGGAATTAAGTACTTACTGTCAGAAGTGCTACAGGTAGACAGGATGGTTAAAGAATGAAAGTTCAAAATATCCTATACATCATATCCTTTTTTAATGAACAGATGAAATACAAAATATTAAATACCTAGATGGCAACTTTAATATAAATTTTATTCTTATTTATAAATACAAAACTCCAGGGGCTTTCAGTATGGTTTTAGAATAAGATGAAGAAAAAAAAAGCTGAATTTGGGGTTAAGTTTGAAAAACAGCGTCGGGATCTTATTTGAGTTTTGGTGGTTAAAAAGCAATCACTTAACAGAACTGGTAGAAGAGGACTTCTTACCCATTTATTTGTGAGAAAATGCATCCCATTTTTTACTGAAAGTTTTCAAAATGAAGAATTATTTTTTCCAATGTAATATGTAAAAAATACATATTATCTTTGCCACATGTTCTCTCTCTTCCAAGAGATAAAACTACAAAAAACCTTTCATAGATCAAATAAGTAAAAACTGATGATAATGTTACTGATGATGAACTGATAATAATGCTTGTATCTATAGCATTTGGATTAAAACATTTTTCTCTGATTCCCTGAAATAGATTAAAAAAAGAAAAAAGACAAAACTCCTCTGATACCTGTATTTCTGTCAGCTTCTTAGAAATATCAGACTTTTTCTGCATTTTTTACTAGATGTGGAAATGCAAAACCAAGATACGCAGAAATATATAATTTTTTTTTCCACAGCTAAAAAATTCAGACTTTCCCAAAATATACAGGTGTGAGGTGAAAACAAAATGACATATTCAGCTTTGTTTTATAAGATCATAGATAAGTCTAATTCATTTCTAAGTGACAGTAGCAGGTTAGCCTCCGATTTTATGCCCAGTAACTCAATGTACCACTGTTTTGGGGAAAATGTGCAGCCGTAGGAAATTGAAGAGATACAAAATGAGGCTCCTGGGAACTTGTTATCACTGGAGATCCCAGGCCTGTCTGAGATTAGTGCAGGTGGAAAAAACAAGACATACAACTGCGCAACTTTACACTGTTGATGTGATTGTCACTATTCTCCTCAGAAGTGATAAAGAAAACTGAGGTGGGGTGATGGAGTTTCCCTCCAGCCCTGAAACTTGCACTTATAATAGGTAAACAAGGGGTTTAGGGAAAGATAGTGTTAAGAAAAATCATCCCTAAGTAAAAGTAGAAATTACCAAAAAGCTGAAATAGCAAGTTTTCCTGCCCTGGGTTTGCTCCGTGGTGGTGTAGAGCGCTTTGCAAAGTCCAGGGCTTTGTACTGGGCTCAAGGGAGGGAATTTCATGGGGGCACGGAAAACCATCATGATGCAAACAGAGTTAAATGACTGATTACAGGAACTGAGCTGGAGGGAATATATATGTGTGTGTCATTAAACCAATGCCAAAATTTCTAACCTGACTTTTAGCTCCCTCTTCCTCCACAGACAGCCCACCTGCTGCAACTTCTCCAAAACCTTTAATTGCTTGCAGGTTTCTCATGAAACTTCTGTCGCAAGCCTGGGAACTATTAGCATCCTTACAATAGTTATATTCTAACTTTGATACATGCCCTTTACTTCCATCCATCCCACTCCTCCAAGATCCTCAGCTGTGTCACTGAACTGCTGATTCATGTCACAGATGGTGCTTTTAGCTAAAGGCTGCCTTTTACAACTGGGCAGAAAAATGCCTATACAGAGACATTGCTCAGTACACCTAGAACAGGATGCACTATTTCAAATAAAAACACACTTTTAAAGCTAGAGTCAACAGTATTTAATCACTATGCAAATCTTGCCATATGTCCAGACATAAACCCAGACAGTCATGTCCCTCCAGCCCTGTTGGTCATATGGTCAACCTGGCTTCTGCCAAGTCTGCGGCAAGGGTGTATTTTTTCAGGGCCCTGGAAGCTTTCCTCCTTTCGGATTAGAGCCATAACTATTCAGGGATCCCAACAGTTTACAGAAGAACTGCCTATGCTCATGCCAGGTAGAAACCACTACACACCGGCACTCAAACAGTTATAGTGTTCTGCTGTCTGACACAGGCATTTGAGAATCCAATGAAATCTGTCTGAAAAATGCAACCTAGTTTCTTTGTTTTTTGCATACGACCAACTTACACATATGATAGACATACACCTTTATCTCCCACTCTGGAACTCTAATTTCCCTATACTTGTTCAGAGGCTTCCCTCTTTTGTCCCCAGAATGGAAATTTCAAATGTATAATGAAGTAGGAATAACCAAGAAGTGACTGTAAAACCAGTAGCGCTTAGTATTTTTGAAAAAAGCTTTTTTTTTCTTTCTGCCACTGCAGCTCCTTCTGCCTGCCTGCCTGCCTCCCCAGTGATGACAGTGCAGTTTCTTTGCCTTCAGGGCCCCTTTTTTCATCTAGGTCCAGAATTCACTAGAAGATGCAGACAGCAAGGCCTTTCATTGATCTCTGCTAGACAACTGAGGTGGTGACTCAGCGTCTGTACCAAAATATCAGCAGTAAGCAATTAACCTGATTAACTGCCCAAATTATCTTCAGGTAATTCTGAACTCCTAGCATATGCTCCATATACTTCTGTGAATGTTAGCTGCTCCATCTCCACATTGCATTCATATTTCTCTGTCTGGCAATAGCTAAGCATGTAGACTGCTAGATGGATATTCACAGATAAAAGCAATGATGAACAAAACTGCATCTCCCCCTGTTTTGGTATTCTGTGACATTCCCATCTCAGCAGACTGTGTCTGGCAGTCTCACAATGAGGCACTGCGTGTGTCAGGGAGATGGATTATATCTGCAGTGTCTGAATTTCAACCCTGACTACACGAGCGCCTGCTTAACCTTACATCAGGGATCTTGAATTTTGTGTCATTGAATTAGAACAGCAAATTTATATATTTTTATGTGCCCTTATTATGGCACGTTGCAAACATTTAGTAGTGTGAGATAACAAAATTAAAGAAAACCATTTTTAACCTTTTTACACATTTGGCAAGTAACATGTTTACTCTATTTTGAACTACAAAGCTCAAAATATTGCAATAACAATGCAATAGTAATTTTTGGCGTGGTTTTCTTTAGGTGGTGGGAATTAAAAAAAAAAAAAATTATGAATTCCTTTTCAGGGTCTTTAGGCAGATCACACAGAAACCAGAAATAAATAGATTAGTATGCTCATTTCCACTAACTGAGGTGTAAGCAACAATGCCAAAAAAACCCATAATTAAATAAACTGATTAATCTCATCTCCTTCTGTCTCATTAAAAACATTGGTGCTGCTATTTAGCTGAAATTTATATATAGAATGTTTTAAAAGAAACAATGAAAAATTTCAGTCTCCAATACCAGGATGAAGCAGAAAAAAAAATCACACCAATGGCAGCTGAACATTTATTTTTCCATGAAAAAAATTAACCATGAAAAATTGCTAAACTTGGATCTTCACTGCTACGAATTGAGATCTGGGCAAAACCAGAAAGATACTAAACATATGAGGTTCACACTTTGCAGTTTTTGAAGGCAGTTGTATGGGAAACAACTTTGGTCATTTGAGGTTAATTTGGTCCTTTTAAGTTATGACCTAAGATTTATCTTTCGGAAATACAAAGACTATAATATTATTATTACCTGTATATCTGACTATAATAACATTGTTACCTTGAGTAGAGCAGCGAATGCAGACGAAAAGAAAAACTTAATTAAATCTGATAGTGTACACCTGCAGTTGGATATCTCCTACTGCTCACAGTATTGAGCATTGGACTGATTTCAGAAGGGAAACATCAAGCTAAGATCCTTATAGGTAAGTTTGTTTTACCACTGCTATCTCCTTTATGAAATCACAATTACCTTATTGCAGCAGCACTTTTTAAAAGGTGCAATGTGACTTTTTCTGGGAGATGGCTACAGTGATGCATTGGGAACACTTTTCACCCATCCTAAAACCCAGATGGGGTTTGGGGTTTAAAATACCATCTGGAAGAGTACAGGGCTCTCGCGACTACAGTATAACTGAAAAGGTTGGAACAACACAAGGGATTTTGGACTGTTTAATTAACCTAAATACCTACAATTTAAAGGCTAAGTTTTTAAAAATAAGAAAAAATAACTCCCTGGTTCTACACCAGTTCTTCCCTTTCATAGTCCTGAGTCAGAGAAAATAATATTAAAGAAAATCTTAATAATACAATAGACTAGGAATACAGTGCTATACATGTATCTCTCTGCATGTTCATTGCATGCTAACCCTATATTATTCCCTATATCATAACAAGTTGTTAGGAAGAGAAATACCTATACATGATTTATTATCAGAGTTATAGTTCATAAAACATTTAAGTTTTTACCCTTAAACTTAGGTTGCAGAAAATGTTTATCCGTCCTGGATCATTACATTTGAAAATATAGAATCGAGGCAGTGCAATAAAGAAGCACTCCTAAAGATTTGCAGAAAGGGCCTCATGCTCGAAATTGTACTTTCCACCTCATCTAAACTGAGGCAGAGCCCAGGAGCTTTTTCACACTCAGACAACACAGTGCTTTTATTGATCACCTTATTTTGCCTTTCAACACAAATATAATAATTTAGTTTTCAAATTGTCCTTGGTGCTGTAGCTGTTTCCTTCTTCCTGCTGGAGACCAAGCTCTAACTACACACGGACATATTGCACAACCCACAGTATTTCTCATGACTGCAGATTCTGCATATCTTGAAAAGCAATAACCAGAATGACACATTCAAAATTCTTCAGTGACCTTATTTTAGAGACAGGCTTGAACAGTAGAGACAACCTGATACATTTGAAGATCAGTGACAGACTCACACTGTCACGGAGATTATTTTTGGCTGCCCCCGTCCTCTGGATGGTATGAAAAGCTGCTTCTACAAGTCATTCCATCTGACTATATTGCCTCAGGGTATACATTGCATTAGTAGTTAATACATTTACTTCTGTTATGTAAACACTGTTGATATTCTGTAAATTCACTATGGATCCCAAAAGCATTTAATACTGCCTGGTGCTTCTGGACCCAGCAATATCGATAATGCCATTGGAGCGATGTCTTTGGAAACCAGCAGCAGCAGTTTTCTAGGAAACTGTATTGGGATTCATGCTCACCTTGGGAAGTTTTGCACAAGTAATTTCTTATGAATTTTCATTTCACTAGAAGGAAAAAATAGGTTATGAACAACTGACCTCCAGTAGGTCAGATCCACACCGTCAGGGGCAAATACAGAAGATTTCTGTATGCACAAAAACATTCCGTTCTCTCCTCCTTCTTCTCAGTCAATAAAAATATATTTGTTCACACATGTAGACCTACTCCACAGCAACAATACCTCTGTAGAAGGCTGAAATTAGCACAGCCAGTAACAGAAATTCAGTGTAGTTCTTCATTATTTGAGGGCAAAGAGTAAGAAAAAAGTTGCACTCAAATTGCTAAAACTTAGTCTTGAAAATGGAATGTTACCTCTATTATTTTACCATAGGACCTGATTTTATTCTTTCCTTCAAACTGATGCCAGGGGTAACACCTCAAGGTTTTCAATAAAAGCTTTTGTTTTTTTTCATCTAGAATTTCTTTGTGAACTTTGTCACTTACAGTAAGAAAAGTGCATTATAAAAAATGTCTGACAGATGGTCTGGGAGTTTCTCTGTAGGTTCATTTTTTCATGAATTTATTGTTTAGATTTAAAGCAGACGATTAACTGAAAGCAGAAAATAATCAGTGAATTTCACCTATAGAATATGGTCTCTGTACTACATAGGCAAGACTTGAGAAGACTTCTAACCATCATAAGTATGTCTTAGTGTTCCCCCCACCCTGATTTCTCCCTTGGAGAAGTCTGTCAATTGTCCCACAGATCTAGCAGCATAGCTGGAAAAGTTAGGTGCTGGACTAGTTATATCAACAGATTTACTCCCTGGAAATTAGGAAGAAAATTGCTTTCAAGATTCAAATTTTCATCTTCCCTTTATATCTGAGCTAAAAACACACAACCATAATCTTTGGGAATTGTCAATCTGGCTTCTTAAGAAATAGAATGAAAAAAAAATCAGATTTTGATCTAACTAAAGATGCATTTGTTGAAACAAAATTTGCATTAACATATAACTCTTCAAAGTCATCTAAACCTCACAGGGTGGCAATGCATGTCCAGAGGCTGTTGACTGAGTTATGTTGCCATCAGCCAAAAAACAGGCAAATAGCAAGAATTAAAACAGAAATACTTAAAAACTGCATGAAAACAAAGGGGTTATTGGTCCTAAGAGTCACATATTTGAACAGATGATATGTAAACCAAGCAGGTCCACTTCCCTCCTTCGAATAATGAACTCTGAAAGCAAAGCTTGCAGGATTCTATCCAGCAAGAACAAGGGAAGAATGCTGCTCTTTCTGACCATAGATTGCTTTATCTTGCATATCTATGAGCTCTGACTCCAAGTAAACCACAACAACCTGACAGTGTGATCTATATCTAACAACTCATCATAACCAGAACAACCTTAAACAGATTGCTCAGCAGCACAGAGCTCGGGTTCAAACAACTGAATGTTCTCTGCATAACAGGTGAAATTCAGTCTCTCTAGTTACCAGTTACTTTTGACCATAACCAAAAATATCTCTAACTTAGAGCAGTGGCATCTTAACAAGCTTCCTTTAAAAAAGATGTACAAAATGACAAGTTGATGTTTAGCTCCCATATTCCCATTAACTTAAAAACAAACAACTAAAATTAAGGAGGGAGAGCAGAAAAAAAAATTGACTTTCTAGATGTAGGAAGTAGCCATAATACCATCTCTTCCATAAAACAAAGGAATGGTTTAGAGAAGGAAAATGACACAGCAAGATGACAAAGTAGGAAGAGCACCCAAAAGTCCTGCAAATGAGCTGACAAGTTCACTTTTTCACCTTGGTGCCATGAAGTTCTTGGATTAGTAAATTTACTATTTTAGGAATGGTAACTCTTAATCCAACAACTTCACCATAGGAGGAAAAGATCAACATATATAACTCAAATGGGTTTGACTTTGTTCCTACAGGTCTAACTCTTTGTAAAAATTCTCATCAATCCTACACTTGAACCTCCAGTGACACAGCTGAATATGCATAGAACAGTAAGTGGGAGAAACAACTTTTTAAATTCTGATATCTTCAGCTAGGTCTGTAAAGAAATCCTTGGGTGTTTTAATTGAAGAAGGCCTGGCTGCATAGCTCAGGATATAGTCTTCAAAAAGCCTGAACTACCTTTTAAGTTAACGTGAGGGCATATATTAAGAGGACAACAAATGGCAAAAAATGAAAATTAAACAAAAAGACCTTACAAAAGAAGGCACTCCAGCTCCTTTAAATCTATTTTAAAAAGGCTTACAGGCACAAAGTAAAAAATGAACAAGACTACTGTCATTGAAATTTTTCTATCTCTTCACTGTGCTAAAGAAGGCTGGGCTTTGTCTCCCATTGAGTTTTCGAACTGCACTTATTTCTCTTGTTACTCCTTCCACTCCACACAAACAAGATTCAGAGGTTTCCTTTGCCTATTCTTCTGGTTTTGCAAGGAAAGTGATGCCATTCTGGTACAGCACAACTCACGAGAGGCTGAATGAGTATCTCATTCTGAGCCAACTTTTATCCTTAGCAACAGTTCATTACTGTATTTCTTATTTTAATGAGAGATGGAAATAGCAGGAATGTTCAGCAATGTTGCAATAACATCACTACATTGCTCATTCAAATGAAACTGTATGAGATACAAACTGTTCATTAAAATACCATTTGTGTGAGATTTAACCTTAGAAAGAGGGCAATTCAAAGCCAAAGCTGAATTTTTTCTTTCATTTGTGCCTGCACACTGCAACTGTCACACCCCATTGGTAAACAGACAGAATAAAAGATTTGCGAGAACTAGACAGATGGGTCAGCAAAGACTTGACCTTCATTTCTTTCCATCATTATCTTAAACCTCAATAAGAAGTGTTGTTCTATATAATTTTTAAAATTTTCTTAGTACCACAATGATTAAAACTATGAGTCCAGGAAAAATGCCCAGCCACCCTGTGTAACAGATTGGGAGTTTTCCAAAGTCATGCATAAGACAGATGCCCATTTCCAACAGAAGATTGCACATGCTTTATGAAAGGTGATTTTTTTTTTCTAGTTTAGTAACAACTAAACAGATGTATGGAGAAAAAAAATGGTACGCAAAGGATTTCACACACAAATAGACTCAGAAAAACTCAGACTTGATGACTCATTTTACAGATGAGGAGAGAAGGTATAATTCTTTTCTCTTTCCACATGAATTTGTCTCAGTGTCATTGAAATCAGCCTCATGAAGGTCTTTCCCTAGTTATTTATGTGAAACAAAGGGCTAAGACTGTCTTGATTGGCCGAATCAGAGTTTGGCAGGAATAACATCCATAGTAGTTTTGCTTGTTCAGCTGCCAAGAATACAATGAGCAACAAAAAAATCATAGAAATGGCCTGAGTTGGAAAGGATCTCAAAGCTCATTGAGTTCCAACACACATCTTCTGCTAAACCAGATTGCTCAAGGTCCCACCCAATCCAGCCCTGAACATTTCCAAGGGTGAGACGTCCAGAACTTCTCTGGGTGACCTGTTCCAGTGCCTCACTACTTGCTGAGCAAATAATGCCTTCCTAACATCTAATCTAAATCTCTCCTCTTTTAGTTTAATAACCTTCCACCTCTTCTCCTATCATTATCTGTCCGTGTAAAAAGTCACTCTCCCTATCTTTTAAAAGTACCCTTTAAGTTCTGGAAGGCCAAAATGAGGTCTCCCTAGAGCTTTGCCTCTCTTCTCCTCCTCTGAATGACCCCTGTTCTCTCAACCTGTCTTTGAAGAAAAGGAGCTCTAGCACTATGAGCATCTTTGTGGCCCTCTTCTGGCCCTGCTCAAAAGCAGATCTTCCTGATATAAACCCGTCCCCTTCTCTCTCCAGAGACACCAATACATACCACAGTATTCAGGAGGAAGGGCAGGGGATCTCTGGATTTTTAAAACTTTTATTCATTTATATTTATGATACATAAAGCACAGCCAAATAAACATAATTTATCCATGAAACCAAAGGGAGGGGGGGTTTGGTAATTCCCTAGGGGTTTGCAGAGATGCTGAACTTGTTTACACCTATCGTCTAGAAAGTTCTTGCTCCTCCTGTGTGATCACTAGATATGGAGGGGGTGTATGCACAATTGTATTTGACTTACTAATAAAAAATGGGTCATTTTCTTCCGTTTCTTATTTTTCCTTTGTAGTACTAGCTGGAAAGAAGGTGTCCCTGGGGATCTCCAGGGTTATAGAACAGATTTTGAGATATTTCTGCTGAATGCACTCAGAATGTATTAACTATATATATATATATTGACTTCACATTTCAGTCAACATCAAAATTTTTTGACCCTTGAGGTAAATATTAATCTCAGCCTTGACTCAATCAATATTTACCACTTGGTTCAATACATCTTGATGATCATCTCAAGTTAATTCAATATATACTTGATATGCAAGAAAGTTTATTACACTGTTACATGGGGTTTATGTACTGTTCTTTCTATTTTAGTTTAGGATAAAGTTTCTAAGTGGTATTTTGATAATATATAACCTTTGGAAGTTATTCTTGATCAAAAATAAAGGTTCATAGACCTGATTCACAAGCTTGAGGAATGAACTACTCAGCACCAGCAAGACTTGCTTAGTAAAAAATTCAAGAAAATATCAAGGGCAAAGTACCCAAATGTCATCTTTAAAAAACAACAAAAAAAGTATTTTTCAAAACTTGAATTTCTTGTGCTTACAAAAAAAAAAAATGAAAAAGAGTAATAGTTGTATTAGTGTTCCAGGCATCTTGTAATTAGAAAAAGGAAGACACTGTTTCACAGGTATAAAAACCTGTATAAAATACTCCCAGGAAAACAAAAAAGGATGGAAAAATGCAAGCCAGTTTTCCAGTGCTTCCCAAACAACAGTTCAGAAAAATCTCTGTTCACCACCTGCACACTGCAGCTGTTAAAGACAAAACCCCTAATACTGAATCTGTACACAGTATTAGGCTCTGGAAAGAGCCTGAGGTGTTCTATGGACTGAAGAACCACTGAGGCTGCATTCTGATATCTGCTGCGTTTAACAGGTGAAGTCAGAGAAACAAATTTGGATTTGGTAAAAACAGGCTATCTCAAATTCAGTTTTTTGCTTAGTTTAGGAGCTTAAGGCTAATAACAGATGCCAAGCCCAAGCAGGTATCCCAGCACCATAAACTGAACAGTCTCCCTGCCCAAACTGTTCCATATTAAGTGGTTACACAGATAACTTGTTATCCAAATAAACCAGCTACACAAAGCAGGAGTGAAAACTATTGCTATTTAGTGAAACCAAAAGCAAGGGTTTTTCAACAACGGGGTGCAAAGGCAGCCACCCTCTCACCTCAGCCAGGCTGCATCCTTCACAGGTCTGGTGGGACCCCATGACACCTACAGGGCACTCCACACCCACCACTCCACCACAGACTCCTCCTAGTTGGAAGTAAAAACCAAAGCACAACACAGATAAGCAACTTACGAAGAGGCACGGACTATGCTTCCCCACAGACCAAGACTGGCCAAATCTCCAGCTATTTACTTGGTTAGCGAACACACAGAACAAAATAAACCCCAAATTTAGATTTTCCAGTGTGTTGTTGAAAACTGGACGTCAGGTAGATTTTGTTCCATGAAAAAGTAGAACATACACATTCATTCCTACAAGGAAGTTATTATATGTTGAAAAACCAGCTGGCAGATAATTTTTAAAAAGTTGTGTTTCTGAACTCAGATTGGGATACCCATTTAATGTATCTCATGGAACATAATAGCAGGACAAGAATTATCTCTTTCACCAAGAAAAATCTCTCTTTACCTCAGATTTCATTCAAGAAAGCAAAAATCAATCAATTTTTCAGACTGAATTATTTCCTTAACAACAAGGGGTAATTCACAGGCCAGGGTCATGAAGCACCTACCTGGATATCCTTCATGCACTCTTCAAAACAATAAAAAGACTTCCAAGAAACAAGAGAAAATATAACATCTATCTCCAAACACGTCTGCTATCAGAAGACAGAGATAAAATTCAGAATTCAGTTTTCAGACTATACTTGAAGATTCTGTAGCCCTGACCACATAGCTAATGATTACTTTAGACATACAATTCACAGGCATACTGATGTTGAAAATAGCAGACCTGATGCTGTTTACTGCCTCGGTATTGATTTCCACAGGAGCAGCAGAACCTCTCAAGGAGATGAGCACATAGTGCACTCCAAATGCTGGATGTATGAAAATATGGGCAAAATATACCTAGATTACCTATAAATATAGGCACCTGAAATTGAAGATGCTCCAAAATTCGCTGTTTACTACTCCACAGCATTAGATGGTGAATGACAAGTAGTTCTTAGCTCCCAACTATGAGCTCCCAGAAGCCAGCAGATTGCCGGCAAGAACTAAGAGAACAAGCCTATATTCAGCAAACTTAAAATTACAGAAGTAAATCTGTTTCTCCACTGGAAAGTTTTTGATTTATGGATCGCCCCATACGATTAGATACTACTGATGAAAGTTCCATGTATTTGTTATGCAAGACTGATAGAGGGATCAAAGTTGTCAACTAACATACAAGATGAAAATTAAGCTAGAACTAGATAAAGCTCCTCTTAGCATAAAGAAGACACTCTGAAGTGCAATTTGGATTCTGATAAACCATCACAATTTTTTGATCTGTTTCCTTTCTCTCCCGTCTTTAACTTGACATTACCACCTCACTTCTGTGGCTGTTAACAACAGTAGAAAAACCATTGCATAATTACAGCAACTGAAATGGCTACAGTTCCCAAAGAAGCAGCGGAAAAAATGTAGGCTGGGAAAAATGAGGTATAGACATAAACAAGGTCAATATAAGAGAAATCTTTGTTGCATAGGAAAAGAGTAAAACGTACTTTGGGATAGAGAAAAATAAGGGGAAAAAAAACCACTGATAATATAAAGTGTGAGAAATTTTCTTTTTTAATGAAGTGGATCTCTCAAGTTCTGCTGCATGTAACCAATTCCCCAGAACTGCATTTGCATATAAGATGCTGATAAGCCATGAACCTGATCAGCCAAATGCAAGGAGGAACTCTCAAAGCTGAACTAAAGTTTCTCCCAGACAGAAGAGTCTTGTCTTTTGATTAAACCTTCAAGTCAAGGGCAAAGACTGGATACTGCAAAAGAAAAAAAAAAAAGAAAAAAAACCTGTTACAAAAAATAAGCAGGAATTTGGTGATTGGAATAATAATTTTAATCCGCTCCAAAATAAAGAAAAAAATAATTAGGCAAAACCAGTTTTACTGTTTACCACTGCCATCAAGACTAGGTACAGAGAAAGGGTGGCCCTAAATAAATACTAAGGTTTATTTGGCCCTACTCTCCATTTTCTTCCTCTATGTTCAAAATCAATATGTCAGCAAAGAAAAGAAAAATTGAAAGGTGGACAAGATTTGCCAGGGGACTGAGAAACACCCCAGGTACACCTCATTTCTTCCTATTCCCAACTCACTTTTCTACCATTGTCTTAAATCTTGGATTATATACTTCTGACAGGACCTCATCAAACCACTGCAGGAGACCCTAAGGAGGCAGTGTATTTTTAAAAATACTCTGAAGGTCTCTGTACTCTACCAGAGGTCAGAATGCTGCCAGTGAAGCTTCATCAATAATTGCTACCAGCAAAATCAGACAGACCAGTCTCAGAGCTTTCAACAGGCAGTGCAAGCTGTCTTACAAAAAGATGATTCTGCTTTCTTAAAAAAAACCTCAAAAAACAAACTACACAACAAAAACACAAAACCCCCACACCTACAAACAAACAAACAAAAAAAACCCCAAAAACCCCAAACCAAACCAAGCAAACAACAAAATAAACAAACAAACCAAAACAAAAAAACACCCCAAAACTCAAACAAACAGAAAACCCCACAAAACCCCCCAGTAAACCCCAAAACTAAAAGTATCTGGATAAAGATCCACTTTTCAACCAAAAGTTGGGAAGCCAGTTTTCTGCTAAAGTCCCTTGTTAGCAAATCAGAAGGGTCCCTTTTATGACTCTGCCAATGATGGTATGTCATTCTGCACAACATATAGCACAAAAATAGTTAAATCACCAAATCTGCATCATTTTAGCTTTACACTTTAAGATGATTTTGCAATGCATTTTGGACACTGGATAATCCCTGCAGAGATGATACAGTAAAAAATAGGATGAACAGCAATTACAATTAGTGAAATGATCTATCTAGAATATTATTACAGAGTTATGAAGTCCAAATAAGCCAAGATTTGGACCTGTTAGAGCATGTCCTGGCAAAGGGTGATACTGTCAACAATATCTGATGTTAGGCCTAGAAGATGGGAGAAGTCTACTGGAAACTGCTCTAAGAGTCACACTTAACCATTTCTCAAAGTAATAAATGCCTTCAGACCGGTATTCATGGAAAATAAAGAACATGTTTTAGAAATACTACTTTCTGAATTTTGACTTGCCCACAGTTTCAGTGCAAAAAATCAAAAGCAAAAAGCACACAAGGTTCTACATTTCAAACCCCAAGGAGCACCACATGGAGCAGCACACCAAGGTAATACCACTGCACAAGATGCAGTGGGTGAGAGCTGAAAGAGCCATCGTGTGCATGGTGTAGGCGCATGAGGGTACAGGCACACCAGCTAAGGTGTACTGATCATTAGTCAAAAAAGAGGCAGATATTGTTTATTGTTTTTAGGCTGAGCACAAGTTCCCAAATAAATCTGCTGTTGTTAAAATTATCTTGTCTTTCAGTCAAATAAATAGATAAAATTCAAGACTTACAATGTTTAGGCATTTTTCTCCTCTGGATTTAAGTCTGAAATTCAGTGCACAGATAATCAGACAGAAAGATAATTTTATCAGAAGAGAACAATTCATAAAATACACTGATAAATCATTTAGTTAATAATTACAAATCAATAACAATATTCTCAACTGCAACAAGATTGCATTCAAAAAGAGGACACAGACTAGAACTAAGAAGTTTAGAGATGTCATCCATGGAAAACAGAAACTCTCAAGACTGAATAGAAGGGCTGTAGAAACCCAGACATCTCATGATTCATATGATGCTGACACACTCTTGAAGCAAATTTACACAATACAAAAGTCTAACACATAGAAAATAGTATATACTTCAGCAAAGAGATGTGCACTTTTGTAAGTAGTAAAGGAATAGGTAACAAAGATGGTGATTTGTTATCTATAAGTTAAAAAAGAGTTTGGAATGGTTGGCTGCACTAAAAGCCCAGAAGGCCCTCAAAACTCAAAGAGGTTTGCTACCTTAGCAAACGCCTGAACTGAGATATGGCATTTTGTCCAAATAACACTTGTCTGTGTTACACAGGATGCACATGTAGCTACAGCTTGTGATGGCATGGACAAAGAAAAGGGTGAAACAAAATATGTGAGAGGCAGAGGAAGGGCATGCCCAGTCAAAGATAGATTATCACAGCTTCTGCCAAATCACTTCCAGGAAGTGAACATGGTTATTCAAATAAGGTGGTTGGATCAGCATATTTCTTGCTTTTGTTAGGAACTTAACAGAGAGGCTTTCATTGTTAAAAACATTTTTTTTTTGTAACCACATGAAGATTGGGTAATTCTGCTCCTTTATGTCAAAAAAGAGCACAAGCCACAGAGGAATTGAAAGAAAAACAAAGAGGTGAGAAAAGGGAACAGTGCTACTATGAAATTGGTGTATTTGTTAAAGTATGAACCAAATGGAGAAAAAAATTCCTGTGAAAATAGTGAAGGAAAGGTTGCCCTGACACAACGTATGTATTGCAGTTGGATTACAATGGCTGGAAAAATATAGCTATGACAATCCTAGATTAGTGTTCTCCATTTTCCAAGGAAGCCTTAATGGGAGTTGCTGCACTTTGAGCTTTCTTTCACTGAATGCATCTCGTGAAAATGCATTTCACAGTGACTCTCACTTGATGAGCATTTTATTGGGCACTTAACAGTAAACTACAGGTCAGACACGTCACAGCTAGACCTCATCATCTTTAACCCCTGACAATGTGAAAATGTTTTTAAAATAATAAAACATGTAGATTTAAAATAGCTACAGATTTTGCTGTACCCTGTCGAATTCCAGAGTGGCACCATTGAAGATTTTGATGACTTTCCCTCTTTGCAGAAAACAAGATGATATTGAATGATTCAATGTCTTTAGGATTTACTTTATTGCTCCTAAATTAAGCTTACATCAGNAAAAAAAAAAAAGAGATACCACAAATGAAAACATCCTGTCACAATAAGAAACTTTCCTTGGACAACCAGAAGTTCTCTGTGAATAAATAGGTGATACCTTTACAGAAAGAAGGGAGGAGGTAGCAAGTTATGTGTCTCTCAGAGAAGATCCAAGTAGGGCAATGAAATCCAGGTGAATCCCAGAATAGAATGGAGGATACCCAGACTGAAGCTACCAAAGGCTCCAAAATTTGGTGCATTCTACATATCTGCTGATCAGCAACCAGACTCTGGTATGACCTTTGAGGATGAGACTTCCAGTTAAAATTTCCCATTGTACAAGAAAGTAATGGGAAGAAATTGATAATTTTCTTTATCATGGGATCATGGGACAACCAGAAGTGGATGCTTCCATTTTCTATTCTAAAATAAAATCAAAACTCAAACTAAAATCTTTATATTTTAAAGTCTATGGCATAAGAAATTGAAATAAAAGAATTTTAAGAGAACTGTGCCATCATCATGATACTTCAGGGCTCACTCCTTATCTCAGGCTTATTTTCACTAAGCAGCCCCCACTGCATAAGTAATTTACCCTTACAGTCTAAATCATTTCAACCAGTCTTTACACAAATGTTACCAAAAGTTTAGCACCAAAGAAATTCTCATTGCATTCCACATGCTACTCCAGAGCATCAGAACCTCAAATTGTCTTCTGGAGTAGTTAGCAACAACTGAAGGAAATGGAGAAAATAGACAGGACTTATACATTGATTTCTAACCATTTTTGTCACACTGTCTCCTACAGTTTTAAGGGCTGGTAGAGTCCTCTGTGCTGTTCTGGGCCAGAAAAAATAGTTGTATAACTATTTGACCACCAAGGGAGATCTAAGTAGAAATAAGCCTTCACACTTAAATGTAGTCATCTGGCTGGCATGTTCACAATTCCACTTGTACTGATTTTTTGGGCTGGAAAAAAAAAAAATCAGTCTCCCTTCAAGCCATAGCGCAAGTGTTATTATACATCATATCACATGGCACGTTGTTCCTAGTCTTCACAGGGTAAAGAAGCTTCTGTCTTTGAATTTTAAATAGTTACTGAGTTTAGTGTTTAGTACCTCAGAAATACTCTGTTTGAAACTGGAAGGTAGAAATACAAGATATTATCAATTCTTTCCTAAGCTGAATCCACGGGTCATTTTGTACTTTCGATGGCCCTCTTTGGAGGAATGTCAACAAAGCTGCAGAGTTTGAAACTTTGGCAAAGGGGTTCTTCTGGGCTCAGTGAGAAAAGCTCATGTATTCAGTGCCATTCACATGCTTGGCCCAGGTTAAAAAAAAAAAAATCATACCAGTATGATACCAGATCATACCTGCCAATAGTTATCTATTTATATTTGGAAATTCAATAGTTTTATATGAACACAAGTCTATTCAGGGGGAAAGCTTGCATATCAGAAATGAAGATGCTTGTTCTCTTAGGAGTAGAGAGCTGTTTAATTTCTCTTAGCATTTTTTCATATTTCTCCTTTTAATTTACATTAAATAAGCTCCCTTTAGGCTCAAAAGGCTGAAGGGGGTTTCTCCCTCCCCTTCTTTGCAGTATGAATAGGAATTGCTCCCCAGGCAGATTTTTCCAAGTGCCTACAACTTTGCTCTTTACTTATATAAAAGGCCTTCGAAAGACAACAGTGTAGGATGGTTTGTCATCAATTTGAGATTTTTTCTAACATTCTTACACTGCTCCAGCTTCGAGGGGTTTTTGGTCAAAGCCTCAGCTGCTATTTTCATCCCGCCATAGAATCCAAGATAAGCAGAGCATACTTTGGTACTCGATACTGGAGTCATGCACATCATCAAGGATGTAAGAGGGGTCATCTCATCCTCATTTTGTTGTTAACAGAGACTATCACAGCACCCACTGAATTTCTCTTTATGTGTACTTTTAAATTCCAGGCCACGATCTTGTTTCACTCCTTAACTTAATGTTGCACCCTCTGCTTCTAAATTTATTCTCAAGTAGAGGTTGTTCAAAAGGCACTTTCAATGATATGGAATGAAAGTTAAATAGGTGTTGCTCTGTAAAATGATATATTCCCTAAAACTGTTTCCATTGTGTATTTTAAAGGCTCAGCAAGCAAACTCTCAGGAGGCATAACTAGGTAATGCATCAACAAAGACACAGAAAAACAAGAGGCAGCTGGGCTATTATTAAGAAATGAAGCAGAAGTAGTTGAAAATATAGGGTGCAAGCTAGAGGAAAAAAGCAATTTGGTTAAATAAAAAGAGTACCAGCATCTGCATCTATACTGGAAAGCAAGAACAGCATTAAAAAAAAAAAATCAAATCAAAACACAAAAAAAACCCCCCAGCAAACCCCCATTTCACATTGTATAACAGTCTTCTGTCTGTTAGCTGCAACCAGAGCACACAGAAAAGTCCGTGTCTAAAGGACTCCTCAAAGCAAAAATTTCCAGGCTTAGTTCCACCTTCTCTGAAACCAGGGTGTCTTTTGGGGTGTGGGCACCTCTGGGAGGGGGTGTTGTGAGCCCGGAGCTCTGTTATCTCCACGTGGGGGCACAGTTGTACTTGCATGAAATCCTGTTGGGCTGTATGGGTCAATCACCCTCCCTCAAACACTCTAAATAACACAAGGGCATCTACTTAATCCCCTCAGTATAGAACTTGACTAGAACTTGACACTTTTTTTTTTTTTTTTGGTAATAGTTTATAACCAGATTTTATTCCCACCATCAACAAACTTCACTTTTCCTCTAAGCTGGTCCTTTATCCATGGCCCTATGGAATACAATGGGAACCCATGAAATGAGATACTAGCTGCTCCAATTTTTCTTTTCAATGTATTAAAACAAAATTAGAAGTGTTGCTTACTAAACTCTAATGGAGATTTCCTTTGGAAGCATACAATAAAGACTTCAACACCTGCAGATCTATAACCATTAAATATCACATTTATAATTTGTTTTAATAGCCAAGCAAACATAACATTCTTTTGATTTAAACAGTAGAAATGTGTTTCAAGTTCATAACTTTGTGTGCAGAACTCTGAATTCATATCTGGACACTTCAGTACTGAAAAACCAAACCAAACAAAACAAAAAAATAGAAGGAATTACAGTCATGCAGATCCAGTACCTAACTCTATAAATAATTTTCTGTCCTAGTGTATTGCACATCCAAGTAAAGCAAAGACAATAAAAATTCAGTCAGGAAGCAACAAAAGAAGGAGGTAAAGACCTAAATAATTAACAGGAAGTATCAGAGAGCAAGAATACAATTACTGTTTACAATGCAGTGGTTTTGGACTGAATTTGTTTTATTGTAATCAGAAACAGGACTTGAATCTCATCCTCCTAATTATGGAACACCAAGTCTGGCTAGGTTCCTTCAAACCTCTTTGATAGAACTAGATCCCAAAATTCAACAATCCAACATTCTATATGTGTCCTTTGCTCACAGCACAGGCACCACCAGATGAAGAACTTGCTGCCTTGAACTTAGTAAAGGCTCACATGGTCACATACAGTCAGCACAAGACACTCACCTGGCAAGTGACCTAAGGTTGCAACAGAGCAAATGCCCTCTTCTGACTGATTTTAAGACAGAAAGTGATTAGTTCATCCAGTTATAGCATCAGTTTAACGCCTTAAACATAGCACCAGGTAGATGTGTTTCAAAGAGCAGCCAACTGTCTTTTAGTCCAACCTACCATTTTTTTTGTATTCCATCTTTCACTGCCTGTGATTTTCTCCTTTTTATGTAGTTAGTGAGTTTACCTGTCTCATGTTAGCAAAAAAGTTTTCTACTCATACACAAAGCCCAGAAAACTATATATACATATATATGGCTTTGTAAATCCCCAACTGGAAGAAATGACATTTTCAGCTCCTATTGTAACTACTTCATACAAGGACAGAGAAGAGAAAAAGGCCCATTTTTTTTCAGCAGACCATAAGACCCATGTTAAACTGCCTAGAATTAGCCTCTTCTCCTTACGTACCTGCATTGTTGCTTATTTCCAGACTTTCCTTTCTCACAATCATAGTCATAGCCTTTAAAAACTGCTGCCTTTAGTGTGCAGCAAGAGATGGGAGAGTAATTAGGGGCTCCATAAAGCCTTTAAATGCTTCAGGTACATCGAGTACACAGCCACGCCTCACAATATTCCAGACCACAGCCAGCTCCTGACCAAATTATTACCTCAGCGTTAAACTGCAGAATGGAGGCACAATTCCAATAGAGATTATACATCTCTGTCTCTTAACCCAACATAAAAGTCACAGATTCAGTTGCTTTTCTTAGAATTTTGGAAAGCAGTGGGGCAGACCACATGCATTAAATAATTGTGTGCCAACAAGTGTTCAATGCAACAGAAGAAAAAAAAAAAAAGGAGGGATTTGGGAGGCACAAGAGGTATAGATTTTTTAAAAAACGTATGCACCCATGAAAACGACACACCTACTGACAAAAGAAAGATGATCCAATTTCTATTTGCCTAACCTTAAGCTCACGCAGAGTAATTTAAAATACTCATTTCCAGTCAAGACAAGAGCTAACAGAGGAGGCATTTACTGAAATGGAATCACATTTAAAACATTTTAAACTAATTTTTCTAGAGGCTCATAAGGACTTCATCTAGTTTTCTCTGAAATCATTAAGATCCTTGCCATAGATTTTTTTAGAAGGGACATTAGGAAAGAACCTCCCTTGAGAGAAAAAAAAAAAAAAAGTCCACCAATATACGACTCTCACAATTGTGCAAGTGGAAACAAAATTTTGTTGCCAGCACTTGCCTTGCCATAACTCAGGTTTTACATAGCAAGAATAGTAAGAAGCTACCAAACACTGAGTAAATTCATTGTCACATTTTAAGAGCAGCATATACTGTATGAGCACATATTGCATATTAGAAACTGTTTAATTAATTAGCATTTAATCTCTGACTGGAAACTTGACTCATCCCAGGCCCCAAAAGAAGTCACCCAGTTTGGCCATAGGAAAGACACTGCCCTTGGGTCATCATGAGCAGCATGGGTTAAACAGGTTATTAATATCCCTGCCTCTGTGCAATTTAAATATATTTAAACACATTTTTAAAATTTTAGTGTAAGAGGAATATAACTATCAGCTGATATGGAAGTCCCTCCACAAACATTTACTTATTCCAAACTGAAACTTTCTCTGTAGTTGCAATGATAACACATGCTTTTGAGTTCTGTGAATTTTTTTTGTTAATAAAGACGTTGGTATAGGTATATATATTCCCTATTAGAGCCAAAAAAGTAATAGTAGTAGTAGTAATATAAAATAAAAAAAAATACCAAAACAAAAAACAACAGGAACTACAAAAATTTTGGGGTAAAAGATAGATAGGAAGACATTGAAATTGGTCATAAATGAAATGTTAGGGAAACAAAGATAAATAGGATTCCTTCCCTTCTTAAATTTAACAGTTACCTTTATCAACAGAGAACGAAAGCATTTCAAACAGATGTGTGATATGAGGTCTGTTCTGTTCTTAAAATTTACTAAAATTTTAGAAATTCCATTAAGTACCATCACCATGATGCTTTGTAACACTTAAACTTATTACAAAAAGTGAAAAAAAAAAAGAAATGCACAAATTTCCAGCAATCTATATCATCTTCTCCTCCCTTTGTCTTTTTTCTCCCGCGACTACAACTCAATATTCAGAATGAGTATAACTATAATAGCACTATATAAAACCATGTCATTGCACTGTAAAATATTTTAAAAAATATATTTTCTCCCCTGAACAGACTGTAAGATAAATTTCATACATCATTTTCTTAATCTAAGTGATGTCTTGGTATGAAAAGAAAGCAATTAAGTAGAATGAGAGATGCCCATTCAGTACTCAATTTTCTTTATCATAAGGAAAATAATTTTATTATGTACAAAGGATTGCAACTTACACCTAAACATGGTAAACTTTTGTATTCTGTTTTATGTATGTATGACATTTAGAAAGAAGCCTGTAGCTGCCTGCATCTGACTCACCCAATATATTTTTTCTTGATTGAAACATAAGAGGTGGAAAAAAAAATCTACCCTTTAAATTGAAAATTTTTGAAGCCCAAAACAGACTGGCATACACTCTTTTGAAAAATTTAAGTAGACTGAACACTCAGCTCAGCATTTTTTATCTTTCTTCTGGTTTTTTTTCCCTCTTTCTGGGCTTGTCGACACAAGAAGGGATAATGGGGAGGTGTATCATTCCCAGCGAGCTGCAGTTCAGCAACTGCTGCATATTTAATGTAACACTGCAGCCGTGGCCATGCAGCCAGCTGCCTCACATCTACAGTGCAAATAACTGCTTTCATATTTGGGGGGATTTTCTTGATATTAAGCATTACATGACCATGCTCCATGTTCCTTTCCGCCCTACTAGCCCATCAGCATCGCAAAATTTCACCTGCTGTACGCTTCAAACGACAGCAGCAAACAAAGCACATTTACCAGTCCCCTGATCCCTCTCCTGCCAGGCAATAATCCGTCTCCTCCTCCCACTCTGGCAGTACCCCCACCCAGACCAGCCACCCAAGTGGAACTGGTGCAGCATTTGTGGCTATCAGCACAAGGGCATCTGGAAGTATATTTGGGGCTTTGCCAGGGCCCAGGGCAGCTGCAGAATGCCAGCCTGCAAAGCCAAGCTAGAGAGCCTGGCCACAGAGCAGTGATCGGCCCATCTGCAGCCACAACAAGGGGACACAGCACCAGCATAGCTGGAAGGAAGTTCCTCGGGATAATGTCTCCCCAGGCCACTGCCCAAAATTCAGGGCCAGATGCAGATGGTCAGCTAAGCTGCTCTGCTTGGCAACATTCAACAAAACACACTAAGGCTCATCTATCAGCCAGAGCAGTAGAAGTGAGGAAAGATCGGGACATGTCAGCATGGGACATCCGTAGTGAGATCATCACTATTGTCAATGGTAATATACAGGTGAGAAAATTTGGGTTTTCTTGGTGAAACGAAAGAGCTTTGAAACCACCCTGTCGATGTGGGCCTTTCCAGATCAACCAGTATGCTAGAAAATGTGTGAGCTCAGAGGACGGAGGGAAATTGTACAAAGAATATGATTGTAGATACCATTTGTTGCCTCAGTGCAATTTGGGAGCCAGTTTCTGTGCAGACACCCCAATAGGGCCCTAGAAATTGGTAGGTTTTGTAATCTGGCTGATATGACTTGCTTAATGAAAACACATCTCTCTTATGAATGGATCTGCCTCCATCATATTTGTTTGTTAATGACTAATAATTAGGATGGAGTTTTGGGGTAAAAGCAGCTACATGATTTCTAGTTATGCCCTCTATCTGCTGCTGTTTCTGCAGTTCTAGAAGGAACCTGTCCTAAACATGTAAGTTTTTTTTTCTATGAAGTTTGTTTTAAAAGCATGGCAAAAGTAGAGATACTATACTCATTATTCTGCAGGAAGTCACCTGCCAGATGCTATCCTGACTGATAATGACTTTTATTGGACAACTAGATATTCAAGAAAATTGTTTAACCACCATTAGAGCAATTACATTTGGCTACAGGAAGTGGAGCTGATGCTCTTTCACAACTAGGTTAGTGCTTGCTAAGCAGTGTCTGCACCTGGTATTTTCAGAGCATGTTATGTGTTACATAACACCTGTGGCAGCATGAGAAAGCAGCTCTCTAGTGGTTAGAAGGCACAGGTTCAGTCAGATTTACAGAGCCAGCAGTCAGCCTTCTCGAAGATGGCACTTACAAGGGACATGTCTAGCTCTTACTATATTCTTGCTCCTCTTGCTAGATAAAGACTTGTCTTTTAAATTAAAGAATCCCATTTCCAGTAGTATTTTTTTTTCCTAGTACCTTGTATAATTTTTCATGCATATTTCATGGGCAATGTACTTAACACAACATGAATATTTCAAGGCTTTCTTTTTTTCCAGAGTGCTAGGGAAAGTTCTCCTCACTTTGAGTATGAAATTTTCTTATTAGTCCTTTTTTAAAGACTTCACTGAAAAAGGAGGAAAATTAAGTATGAGTTACCATACAGGATTAACAACTACTGGACAGAAATCCCACTATGAAAATACTATGATCTAAACTAAACTAGGTGAGATGGATCCCACCTGTGCTGTCTCATTCCAGCATTCCTGAGGATTCACTGCCCCTGACAGTCTATAGACACCTTGCAGGTCTGAGAAAGCAGCAAATTACTCTTACAAGTACTGGGGTGTGTTTGCTTTGGGCTGTGGGAGAAGCAGGACCCATTATCAGGCCACTTGGCAGTTATATCTGCACTGGTGCAAGCATCCCTTTTAGCAGAAGAAATGAAGAACAGGAAGCAGAGAAAGATTCTCTAGGCAGACTACAGTGAGCTCAGCACTGCATATATTGTGTCATTCAGCAGAACGGTGACATTTGGCGTAAGTGGAAGGGCAAAGCTCCCCACTGAGGGATGGGTGACAAGGCATCTACGCTTGGCACAGTTTGGATTTAGTAAATTGCTTTCCCTATCTTTCCATTTCATACCTCCTTGAAGTAATGCACAAAGTTCACTGTGAAATAAATGGAGTTTTGAAATGATTGCTGACAATGTCTTCATACCGATATGTGTTTTCATGGAATTATTCCACAAAATATTTTTTTCTTCCTTAGAGCTCATTGCCTAAGAGCAGCACTAGGTTTTGTTTAAGGGCAAAAAACTGAAATGCCTTTGTACAGCTGTAATGAGCTAATCTACATCTCACTAAATGCTCCAGGGAATACCTTGTATGTTGCTTCTCTGGTGCTCTGAAATGCACTTCATAAAATGCTATGATATTTGTGGAACCAAAAAAGGGCTTTTAGAAACCTGTTTCTTTTCAGCCCTCTCAGACTACTACTGCTTCAGCTCAGGCCTTTGTAGTAAGAATTGCTTCTCCAGCTCTGAGAGATAACCCAGGCTATCTGCAGCCAACTCGCTGCCCTTCCATGAACTGTAGTCCAGTACTGGTGTCACAGGACCAAATACCTCTCAAAGGAAGCTGCTCTTACTACTGGAAACATACACAAACCATGCTGCTTTTTTGAAATGAGTTCTCTGTAAATATACAGAGGAGAGCTGCTTCTTGGCAATCCTTGCAAGCTGAATTCTCAGATTCTTGCTGTACTTCTGAGGCCAATGGTCAGTCTGAGTGCAATGGCCAGTGAGGGGGCCACAAATGTGTAGACTCCTGCCCACATTCATGTGACAAATGTTTCTGCTGTAGAGGTTCCTGAGCACCTATCCCACTGGAAATAGGCCAGCCTAAGGAAATTCAGGGCTTCCAACAACCTGATTTTTCTGCTCTTGCATCCAAGACTAGCTGAAAATAGACTGGTCGTGGTTGAACTTAAACACTAAGACAGATAAGAAAGAAGAAAGAGATGGACTGTCCTAGTGAGGAGACAAATCAGTGGCAAGGTAACAGCACATGTATGCATAAAATACTATGTAGAATAGGTCAATTTTGCTCATTATTAACTCCATGCTACCTAATTTACAGCACTTTGGAACAGAAGTATGAAACAAACAATATTCTCTCAGATATATGTACTATAAATTGTGTTTTGGCACTGAAGCTTAACTCACTAAGCTCATTTGAGAAATTTTACTCAGAATCCATTTCCTTTCCATCCCTTTGATAATTCCTGTTTCACTGAAGAAATGAAAGCATACCAACAAACCATGCAAGAAAGTCCTTACAGCATCCTATTAACTTTAAAGAAACAGATTGATAATCTGTGAGAATGAGCAAAATCTTCCCTTCTGAAGAGAAAGAACCTTCTTGTTTATTTGTTAAATAATAACTGCATGTTAAAATTCGAAAGTTAATCTACTTCTCAAAAGCATTCTTTGCACATTCCCTCCCTCACCTTCCTCTGCTTATGTAGCTAGTAGTCCTGTCATCTCTACATAAGTTTTTCACTAAATCCCAGTGTTCCAGTGGATTAAACCCATAACATGAATTCTTTCAGTGTTTAAATGCTAAAAACAAAGCATCAGATTTTCAGCTAACATAAATCAGCCTGATTACACCAAAGAGAGCAGGGGATAACCCAGTATACCAAATCCAGCTCACAGAAGCTTCCGAAAGTTACCCATGTATGTGCTTCAGTGTGTACCCACATAGACACGTGGCAACACAGAAAGAATAGGAAACGTGTACTTGCTTCAGTAGGCTTTTGACCAGCAGTGTTTTAATTTACCTGCTCTTGATTCTAGCATACACTTGCTAAATTTTAATAAAGAAAAATGTGCACAAAATAAACAGGGTAGCAAAGGTAACCATAAACAGGTGCAGAAAGAACCTGTCCACCCACTTATGTTATTTGCAAAGGCAAGACCTAAGCATGCCTCAGATGATACTCCCATGACTTTTACTCTGAATGACCACAGATTCTATGCTCAGGATGAAATGTGCTAGTCACACCTCTGTATTGCTGTTTGATGATGTCTGCAGACCTAGTGAAATACTAATAAAAGCATTTGGATGGTTCATGCTTTTTGTTAAGTTTGTGACAGCTATAAATATTTTGTACCTTAACGACATTATAGAAATCTTAAAATCCCAGATTTTATGGTCTGTGGGGTTTGCACTCTTTGGGCTGTAAGGCTGGTGTTTGGAAAGTCTCATGCCAAAATCAGTGGCTATGGACAGAGCAGAATCTTAGGATTTACCCCACCCCCCCCCTCAGCCTCAGAAAAGGCATGGTTCATATTTCCAAAGACATATTCAGCAATGGAGCATCCCTAAACCAGCTGCTGCAGTGTTTTACTTTCCTTCCTGATAAAAAGATTATCTAATGTTTAACTTTTAGGTTCCTTACTGGAAATGAAGTCTATTACTTCCTTCTTGGCATATCTGTCATGAAGATAGGGAACAGATCATTCCTTTCATCTGTGCTTTCTTAAAGATTAATGTCATGTTTCTCATCAGATTTCTACTATTGAAATGAAATAATTTTACTCTGCAAATGAAGGTATATGGACTTCTTAATTTCCGCATTTCCCTCCAGATTCTCTTCAATGAATCTGATAGAGCACTGGCCAGGAGGGAACAAAATGATTCAGTTGTGCTTCTTGCTGTTCTGTAAGATCAGTGTATCTTAAAAAACCAAACTTGTTGGTATACCCCAGTATATATTTTTCTGGTTTTCAACAGTATAATTATATTTACTTTTGGTTTTAGTCTCAACAATTTGCAGGTCCCTGTCCATACACAATTCACCTGGTTGCTCCCCTACCTGCCTTAGTATGGCTGATTATTCCTACCTAAACTTTGCATACAGTAGTTGTCCCTACTGAAATTCATCCCATCCCCACTCAGCTCCAAGATAATTTCTTCCATTTTTAAAATAATTTTAAGCACCAAAACTGTCTTTCACCTCTCTGGCCAACCCCTCCCTACCTGGAGCTGAACAGGCAGCTGCAGAAAGTTTGAAAGATCTTTCCATCTTGATATTTTTGTGAACTGTGGCTTCCCAGGTAGTTTGCTTGACTTTTAATTTTTTTCATCTAGGTCCCTCTTCTTTCATTTGTTGTGTGTTACAGTTTACTAGAATATAAAACGCTATTAAACCTTCTTGAAAGTCAGCATACTTAACATCTGTTGTTACTCTGTTACAGAAATTTGTTAAATTTTTTAAGAATAAAAAATTGTTTACTGTGTTGTTTTGCTGCTGTTTTCTAGGTGCCTGCAAAAATTCATTTAAACCTTTAAGTGTTAGGGCATAAGGTTTTTCCAGTCCTTTTTATTCGCTTCCATGGCAGTCAAGTTTAGGAAGAAACTTTATCTAGCAAAGATGACACTCAACAGTGGGATCTTACAAATTTTTCTTCTATTAATAACATCATTACAAGGTCCTTTAAGTACCAATTTCTATAGATGTTAAGGTTAGCTCTTACCACATATGGCTGTAAAAGCAGAAACTGTATCAGCTAAGCAGGAAAGAGCAGTGAGAGCCAAACTTAGCCACGTTGTGAAAAGACATCTTGCAGAGAAGAGGCTGTGTAGTACTTCTTATTCCTACCTTCCAGAACTATAATACTAAGGAACAGAATTATCCTTGGACTTGTGAGTGGTTGTCTGCTACTTCTGCTTTTCCATGTGCCTTCTGGCAAGTCATTTAACCTTTTTCTGCTGCAGATTTTCTGCCTATACGATGGACATAATGATGTACACTATCCTTTTTTAAAATGTGTTTTTAAAATGGCATTAAATACAAAAAAAAAAAAAAAAGAAACCTCCAAGTGCTAATGTGTTATTTATGAATCACTTTCCCTGGGCAATGGAAAGTGAAATTTAGAAAATGGTGTGGTTAAAAAACCCCACGCAGGTAGCATCCAGCATAATAAAGATAACATGTATGAAAAAACCTCAGAAGCCTCATTGTTCTGCTCTTAGAAGTAAATAAAGATGTAACATATGTTTTTAACTCCTCCTTCATTTCACCAGCTGTCCCATGAAACCTTTAACTCCTTAAAGAAGAAATAAGTGCATAAAAAGTGCATTATTGGTTGGGAAAAAAATCCTGTCAAATTTTGCTCTACCATACTCACTCCACAAACATTATTATGAAATGAGGATTTATGCAGTGTTCAGTGCCACATTTTTGAAAGATTTTGGTTTTTTTCCACAAACTTGAGTTAAGTGTCAATCTTGTCTGGACCTTGATCACACAAGGTAAACTGTCATCTCAAAAAAAACCCCAGCTATCAGTGCAATAGCTACAGAGGTCCTGTGGAAGATGGCAGAACAGGTTAAGCAATTTGAGCCCAAATAATTAAACTTCTCTCAAGAAATCACATGAATGAATAAATAAATATTAGTATCTATAATACAAAGCCAGTTACATATATTTTATGACTCCTTGTGAAAGAATGTACCCCCCCCAAAAAAAAAAATAGAGCGAAAAAGAGAAGAAACAAGAAAATGGTTACTGGGGATCCTTGATCAGACCTGTCATTCAATTTAACTTGAAATATTTGATTAAATTTTGCTTACACTGGTGTCATGCCCTTGACTTAAACACCATCAGAACATTTTATCCTAACACACTCTGTCATATTTCTTGAAAATATGAAGTAGTTACTGAAACAGGAAAGTAAAAAAAAAAAGGAAAGTAAAGTTTGAAATTGAAGTGGAGGTTTTTCCTAGTGAACTTTAGAAGTACCCAACACATGGTGGGGAGTGGTATTCCTCTAAAGAACTTGTCAAAGCTGTATAATTATGTGGTAACATTTGTAAATCCCATTTACTAGAGTGTCGCCGAGTTCAAACCAGCAATGGAAGTGGTCTTCACATTTCCATATGCTTGCATTTCTAAAGTACTTCTAAAGGAGTGTCTCCTGCTCACATATGGCCTGTAGAAGGCACTTAGAATTCTGGAGTGCTAACTTGTGGGATGGGAAGCAGCTCTGTACAGGAGAGGTGGTTTCCATCTGCAAATGCAAAAAAAATAGAATTATATCCTCATGAGAGGCTTAGCATTTACTTTTTCTTTCTTATTTCTCTTTATTGTGAATTTCAAGTACCATGAGTTACACATTTCAGACCTGCTTTTAGCTTTGCTGAAATAGTCAGCAAATGGAAGTCCATCCCTTCTGTTTTGTTGTTTTATTCTTTCCTCTTCTTTTATTCTCTTAAACTCTCCATTACTCCCCTTCAGTATAACTCCCTGATTATATCTCCTTTAAAACATGCTCACTTTTGCTCTCCCTTTTACTCACCACACCCACATGGGGTGTTTCCATCATCTTATCCACCAAATTTAAAATGGGACACTGTGATGGTTGGTTACACCCTTCTACATTTCTTATTTAACTCAAATATTTGTCTCAAGATTTGTCTTGTGACTGTTTTTTGCTGACAGTGCAAAATATCGACAGTAAACTTTGGGTTCAGGACCATTCTCTTGATATTCCTCATAATATTTTTGTAGAGTCTGGACTATATCAGCCAAACTACCTTATAAATTCATTGCCAGCTGAATAGATCCCAGTTGAAATGTTGTTTCTCATTTCAGTGTGGATTCTAAGAGTTTTAGGCATGTCCTTCCTGCCTTTCATCGAATGTTACTTGAAGAGGAATCTTTCATTTGAGTATGTATACCCTTCATATTTGTCCACCATTTCTAATGGGGCAGGATCCTCAAACTCTGGCAGTCTGGGATGTCATCTAGGCTTCACCAGTACCCTCACTGGCAGCTTTAGATACTTTTATCACTAAAAAATACTGGAAGACAATTGAACTTGTCATTTTATGCATACAGAACCGCAGCTGAGCATATTTTGTGAACATTCCCCTGTACTTGAGGAATGCACCTCAAATTCTGCGTTTAGTTTTGGGCCTCCCCCCTAAAAGGAGGACATTGAGGTGCTGGAGTGAGTCCAGAGAAGGGCAACAGAGCTGGGGAAGGGTCTGGAGAACAAGTCTGGTGAGGAACAGCTGAGGGTATTTAGCCTGGAGATAAAGGAGGCTTGGGGAGACTTTATATCACTCTGTACATCTGCCTGAAAGGAGACTGTAGCCAGATGGGGGGCGGTTTCTCTTCCTAAGTAGTAATTGATATGATAATAAAAACACAGCCTCAGTTTGCACCAGGAGAGATTTAGATTGGATGTTAAAAGAAATCCTTAATGGAAATGGTTGTCAAGCTTTGGAACAGGCTGCCCAGGGAGCCACCATCCTTGCAGGGATTTAAAAGTCGTGTAGATGTAGCACCTGGGGACATGCTTTAAGTGGCGGGCTTGGCAGCGCTGCGTTAATGGTTGGACTCAATGACCTTAAAGAGTTTTTCCAAACGAAGCAATTCTATGATAATTTAAAGTGTCAGGATAATAAAATAATTTTTGGAAGATTATTTCTGCAAGGTTTTTTGATATTTCTGAAGGCATAATCTCTACATTTCAATTTGGTAGGTAGCCTCACTCAAGGATTTACATAACAAGACCAATCATAGCTTAAGAAGCAAATATAAATCAACCCCACCAACAAACAACTAATCAAACAATTGAGCTCCTCATCTGTTATGAAGAACATTTGTAGAACTCTTGCAAAAATTCTAAGCTTACTGTTTCAATACAGTTTTTCAGCTCAATGCTGTTTCCCTCTTTGAGCAAGCTCTACTGCCAAAAGTATATAAAAAAAGAAGCCAATAAACTGTCCCAGGTCAAGACAACTCTATCATGGTATTTCCTATTATAAACAAACCTTTGGAATCACAAATCCAAACTTGATATCTATATTGTTCTTTCTCTCCCCATGTTAACCTTGTTCTTATCCTCCAAACTCACTTTATACAATTGAGGGGCAGTTTCCTTTATATATACAAACCATCGTTGCAGTGACTGATAATATAAATAAGCTGCAAACACATACTCCTAGGCTTGTACTGATATCCATTTGCTTACAGCATTGTGTTAGGGATATTGCCAAGGAAACTTACTAACTAATTAAAATACCACTCTCCTGCACAGAGGGATGATGCTTGCCACACCCAAGGGAAGTGAAGAGTCTCTGTCACACTTGCTTCTCCTTTTGGACTTGCATCTCTGTTTTGAAAAGAAGCCTAGTATGAGATCTGAGCTTAGACGAATCCATTTTTTAACAAGACTCCATCACAAAAAGTATTTCCATAGTCATTCTTTTTTGTTAATCTATACTAATATTTTTTCAGAAAAGCTGATTCAGCTCTTTTCCTTGTCTTACCGAAGTATCCTTCTTCCATTTGAGATAGGCATAAAAAAACCCTATCAACCTCTTAGTGTGCTGTGTTCTTGCTCTTCCTCAGAAGAGGAATCATAATATAGCAATTTTACAGGTAACCAATGACCATATTTGTGATTTCTCAGCTAGGCCAGAAAACATTCAGCGTCTCAAGTTATCCAGCAAAACCTGGATCAGAACTGTCCCACTCAGCCTCTACAGCTATAGATTGAATTAATGTGCAGAGGTGTATTTCAGTGCTCTTTCATGTACAAGTTTTCACAAGACTCTCATTTTCCTTCCCCTGTGTACGCATGCAGGATGCTTTGGTTTTTCCAGTTCTTTAGGGGGAAGGTTTCCGTGTCATCTGTCATCACAGACTAAGACTATCGGAATGTCTATTATTGAGAGCTATTTCCTAACCCTTTCCCCTATTATTTTCATCTGCAAAACGCAGGCTTCTTACTAAGAGCCAACAAGCCCACAACAACACTAGAGTGTATCTAAATTTATCAAGGGAGAATTCAACTTATCCCAAGATAAAAGCAGTTCACCCGGTTATCAAGATGTCTTTCATAATTTGTTCCCTTTTTGATTCCTTCTGTTGTACTTCCATCAGATAATCCCATAAACAAAGTTCATTATTATTTTACTAGTTTTCTAAAGTACCTCCAAGTCTTTATTTAATGGAATAAATAAATCTTGAGCAGAAGAGCAAACTATTTAAAACAGGGTGTGCCACTATCAATTTCCTATGACGTCCTGAACTTTCACTTAAAGGAAGAATGAGGAAAAAAATCTAAATAAAATAAGAGAATATTTTCCTTCTGCTTTTTTTTCCCCAGTGGAAGACTCAAAGATTAAAATTCTATTGAACAGAACACATGACACTTCTACAGATCTTAACAAAAATATGTACAGTGAAAACAATTACTTTCTGCAGAGAACCTTTTTTAGAAACAAAAGTGCTCTTCAGACAAGGCCTCTGAACAGGGTGTTGTCAAGTGCCTCTTGGTAAAGAACCCACACATGCAGTTGTGCCCACCATTCCCTGAGGAAGATAATGCTTCCCTTAACATCCCTTTGATGGGCCAAAACTCAGCACCAAAATTAAGCTTTCCAGAGTGTAAGAGAGTCCTCCAGAGTTGGAGCATGAGCTCGTACAGAGCTGGTGAGTCCACAGAGGGGACTGTGGGTGAGGGCCCCAGGTGGGGCTGGTCAGAGCCTTTAAGGCCTACTCAAGAACCTAGTATAGAGGAAATACTCAGAAAATTGAGAATGCAACCAGATTCAGAAATGACAATAATAAAAATGAACAAAACACCCAATATTACTCACTTTGCATGAATTTCAAGAGAACTGCTTGAAGAAGATTCCTGGGTAAGATACCATGCTTTGGGAACTCTTAAGTAAAGTTTTGAAGGCTGTTCTTTAATGATTTAAATATCCAAAGCCTGTAGGAAAAGAAAGCCGTGCCAAAAAAAGCAGTCATTATAAAATAAACTCCCAACAACACAGACTGTATATCTCCACCTGTTTTGATACTCCATTCTTTAAATTATTCAGCCAGTAGCCACAAACACATCTTCATGTGGGCTACAAAGTATGCTTGCACAAAACCTTCCAGACGACCAAAATCCTTTTCCACCACATCAAAAAGCCATGCAAAAAAGTGTGCTGAAATAGAAAAGAAACTCCTAGTACTTTCACAGACTTCTTTACTGGTTCAGTGCATATTTGTTCACGGTAACTTTTGACAAGAAACAGGACACAGGTCACTGGATATTTTTTCTACTATGATCCAAATATTATGACTTTATCTAATTCTTTTCCCTCATGATAAACTTTTCACACGCAAGTTTTCAGAGGAGAAAACACTCCAGCCTATTGAAAATAGAAATGGTAACCAACCACCAAACAAACTAAGAAGCAATGATGGTGATAAGTACAATCTGACCTCATCCTGGCAGCAATGTTGGTTGATCAAAGCAAGTTAGACATGAAAAACTAACACATGAGATTTGCCAGTAATTTCAACTCCATCTTTGTCAGTGGGGAGTGAGTCAATGTCCAGCAAATCCATTTTCATACTGGCAGGACTGGAATAACCTTTGTGTGACTGACAGACTGCTTCTGAAAGGACAGCTGATTTTGATCCCTCGATCACTTCAGGGACTGTGTTAGTCCAGTACCTTTAAATAACATAAATTAATAAACAAATACAAGGTCAGATCACAACATGCCATATGCTAGATTGTTTGGGGCTTTTTTCCCAGCACATTCATGCTAATCAGTAAATAAGCATTTGGAATGTAATAATTTAAGTGTAGGAAGGGAAAAAACCACACAAATAGTAACAACCACCAGGGCCATTAATCTCCTCAAAGCTACCTGCCAGATCTTGGCAGTAGAGACAACAGACTAGTTTTTTTGGAAGGGACACAAATACAGTACTGTGGTTGATTACTTCTCCAGATATATTGGTTTGGCTCTACTTATATAGACCTAAGTGGCACACATTGTCCAGAAAGTAAGTAAATACTTGAAAAACATGAAGTTCTCATGTCAGATAATGGACTTCTAAAATAATCAAAGTTTTCATAGAGCTGTTACATTCAACATTGTTGTCATAGTTTATTTTGCCCCCAGAGGAATGGGAAAAAAAGGTAGCGAGGAGAAGAGCATGAACTAGAACATATTAAAAGAAAAACAAAACCCACAAACCATCTGCAAAAATTAATGGGTTGATATAAAAAAATCTAGCCCATCCACAGCCATTGCACCTGGATCTGCTCCTGCACAATTTCTGATGGTAAGAAGATTAAAGATGATCCTATCCATGGCACCCAGATAGCCTTAAACTAAATGTTCCAGTTTAATGGAATGCTGAACATGAGAAGATGAAATAAAAAATCCATCAACAACAAATGTCAGTGGTTGGCACAGAGCAAAACCACTGCCTGACCTGAGAGCAGGGATTGGTGCTCTCAGACATGTGGAGCTTTCCAGAATGTAGCAAATATTCCCAGCCTCCCTTCAGTGATGATTCGGAAGGATTTCTTTGGAGGATCTGGGCTCATCCGCAGTATTTTCCAGTTAAACAATGAGAGAATCGAGGACCTGTTTGCATTCCCTAATGGAATGTAAACTACTTAGGAGGCTTCCCACAAGACCACATCAGAATCCAGAACTCTCTTCCCAATGAAGTGATCTTAAAACCTCTCTCCATGGGTATGTTCCATAGACATGTGTATTTGTGTTTTAGAAATGTTGATTTGTCAGTTTAAATTTTAATGCAATTGCCAGACAGAACCATGATAAGGTTAAGATAATGAACAGGGCAATTTCAAGAAAGAGCTTTTCCTAGCAGCACCATGAGCCATGTTCTTACTTAAAACAGGGCAACACCAAATATTTCATTTTGTGTGAGATCACCCATATCAAAAGACCACCCTTTTCTAAAACAAAATATTGCTTTTCATGTTGGGAAAGGTTTATGTTAAACTCTAACAACCTGGAGCAATTATTTTATGCAGTTGATGTAATATCTTGTACTGCAAGGATCTTGTTTTTCCCTCTGGTGACAGAGGCTTTCCTTAGTTTTGAACTCCCAGGCACAGTTACTTCTGGAATTGAATGTACAGTCCAATTCCATATCTGGGATATATAATTGAATATACAGTACAGATACCCCATATCTGTAATTTTATACAGCAAATTAATCTTACTTTAAACCTAGACTCTTCAAAACCCTAAAAAGAAAGAAATACCCTTGAAAATCTTACATGCAGATATGGAGGCTGCATGGCTTATTCTCTTCCTTCCATTACTTATAAAATGTTTTTCTCAGCATCAAACAAATTATTTCAGCCAATGTTAAACTACACCAGTACTAAAACCACAAAAATGAAAAAAAAAAAAAAAATTAAGCCACTGGGGACAGTTAGAAGAAAAGCTGGATAACCTGAATCCTGCGGTGGGTTTTGCCCAAAGAACCTATGTTTCTCAGAAGTTTTGAAAATCTGCTCTTGAAGGATAAGAAGAAGATTTTTGCTGTAGTGGCAAAATACAACAAAAATTAGTACTACTTCAGAAGGACTCAATAAAGCAGCTCCAAACTGACAATATCCCGAAGAAGTAAAATCTTTGCCTCTGACTCCAGCAGCGTAACTTTGTTCTGTTTGGTAGATTTTAATTCATTTGAAAATACAACATGTAGTTGGGATATACATGACACACATTGACACAGTACCAGTATTTCCAGTACAGGAGATTTTTGGCCATGACAGGTGTCCCTGAGAGGAGTGCAACTACTGTAAATGTTCAAATCTTGCCAAAATTCATACTTTCATAGCTGCAGAAAATACTGGGTCTGAATGTGATCATCCTAGTCTCCCTTTCATGGTCTCCCAAAAGAATAGGGAACAGGCATGGGAATGAGAGTGAAAGGCTCCAGGGCATATTTCCAGCGGTAGGTGGACATGCCACCCCGCTCCTGCAGGGCCATGTGTGGGCACACAACTCTCCACACTCTGTACTTTGAAGCCTGCAGAGGCACCAGAGGAGCCTGAGTCCCTCTTTCAAGATGGAGCTCCCTCAGAGGATCCCACTGTTCAAAGGCACAGAAAAACCAAAAAGGAGGTTGCAGACAAAGTGTGAAACTCCTTCCCAGCCTCCCTGAAATAGATTTGTGTATCCTTTCACTGAGATTCTGAATTGTTGCTTCAGTTCTTCCATAACCTTTTTTATCAGATTTTCACCATTTTAACTCAGTAAATTTGCGTGCCAACCAGGAGGAACTGAAATTCATGAACTTCCCAGGCCCAGGTTCAGAACTGAAGTACATATTGTTTCTTCCCGCAGTTAGAGACACACAGCTGCTCCTGTGTCAGCCAAAGCAGTGCTCAGACATCCAAAAATCTGAGAGTTTATTTTTATCACTCAGCAGTCCAACAGAAGGTTTACAGGGATTGGTTAGAATGCTGCATTTATGTTTATATTTTATCTATGTATCTATAAAATAATATAAAATACATATATATATTTATGATACATGCATCTCTTAAAGCAAAGTCAAACCTGTCATCAGCTGAATGTTTAATGCAGACGCTCTCCTTGCCTAGAAGAGAATCTGCATGAGGGAGTGCTGAAATACCAGCACAGTGCATTTTGCGCTTCGGTGCAAGATTATCTCACCTCCATTTCCCCTAAAAATCCTGGTAGAAGAGGAAATTAAGGGAGACAAACTGAACTGTGATGCTTAGGGAGTCCCTTGATTCTGCCTGTCACAGTTTTAAGCCTGCTCAGGGCCTCAGGGGAGTCTGGCTGTTCTTACTCCTCCTCTGCCAACCAGACAGTAACGGCCCAGTGCTTTTATTCATTACCCTGAATGTAATGCACTAAATTTAACAAGTAACACACTCAGCGGGAATTTATTGGCCTTTTGCAGCATGATTGCAAGGTAGGATATGGATATGGATTCCAATTACTGCTGACACCCAGATAAGAGGAACAAAGCCTATATATGATTGCTATTAATCAAAGGTGATATCTGGTATTGCAAAGGAAAGAAAAACAAACCAAGAATAATTTTAAAATACTTAACTAAATACTTCTTTTCCTATCAAAATGTCATTTGTTGCAAATAAAGTTATGCTGGCATTTTCTAGCTAGGAATAATAAAAAAGGATAAGCATATTATGCAAAATGGCCAGAAAAAAATGTAAATAACAACTGCTATTGATTATAAAATGACATACAGAAAATTCACATCCCAGGAGATGTAATATGCTGTGTAAAGCCTAAAAAAGAAATATGTCCAGGTTCACAGCTATAGAAATATTAATAATCACCAAACAAAATGAATATTCTGTGTAATATATTCCAGAGAGCTGAGATTCATATTCATCTTACAGTATTAAAAGATGGGATAGGAAGAAATTAATTTTTCTTGTTCACATCTGGAGTTTAAATAGATACAATATGAATGGGCAAAGAACAAGCCAAAGACCACTGAATCAAAATTCCAGAAACCAACAGATGTGAAACACATGTAATATTTCTCCTAAACATCTCCCAGGTGTACACAGAATCAAACAATTGAGTTATATGGGATTGCATTCATTTCATAACAGTGCATCCTACAGCATGTTAAATACTACTATCATTCAGAGCAGTGAGAGGCAAAGAATTTGGATTCATAGTGTTTAGAATGGCCACTCAGCTCGGACATAGAAGATGAAAGTCCTTTCCAAGTTGTCTAAACTGTTAAGGTCAGCAAAGTGGGACAAGAGAGCTTATGAAGTTTCTCACTACTATTTCCAATATTCAGGCTGAGCATATCAGATTAATATTTTCTGCTAAGAACTTTTTTCCCTTTCTGAAGCATAAGCAGGATAAATTACTTTTCAACACCACAGGGTCAAAAGAGATGAAAATTTCTGAAAGACATGACAGAAAAATTTGCTTGAAATCCAGTGTCTGCTATTCACTGACAGACTACCTTATAAGCCTATAACTTATGTATTACTTAAAACATTAATCAGAAAATGTGAAAATTATGCTGCAAATACCACAGTGGCCTTTCCTGGATCTATCCTAGAACTCTTTCCTGCTTCTTGAGAACCATTTTATTTCCCAGTCCCCTCAGAATTTCTAAAAGGCAATGTATGTGCCCACGGGGACCAGAACTGACACAGTAGCTGCCTCAAACAAACCATTACAAACTTTTCAGTGAGGCTTCCAGAAAGGAATGCAATGCACTGACTTGAGAACAAGCTTAAAAGAACTTTGACAATTCATCTATCTTTAACTAAAGATTTTATTCTACAAGATATCATTATCTCATCGTCGACATAAGACATGGCATATGCATGACTTACAGCACACATAACTGGGGTTAGCCTGCCTTTCCTAGGATGCTGCCTCTCACCTGTGAAAAGCAAGAGACCAGTTTTTGCTGACATTGAGAATTACATTTTCATCTCTATTGTGAGGAAAAATGTCATAGGCAGTGATCATGCCCTACATATACAAGACATATAAAATACAAGTTATAAAGATTTATACATTTCATCAAATAAAGAGGGGACAAAAATAATTTTAACAATGGCCTTTACTCAGTGAAACAGAAAAGTAATCCCATTTGCTCACTGCTTTTTGCCACTTTACTGGTATGTGAAAGTGTATTCAGAGTGGGTACAGCAGGAAGGAGAAGAGAATAAATATTAATAAGATAGTTTTACTTTTTTTTTTTAACATATCCTATGTACATTATATATTTTATATTATCTATCACATGGAATTTGCTATTTATATATGAATGATGGATTATATGAGAGCATAAAATCATTTTGGTTGTATTTAATGCTATAAGGTTTTACAGACAAATATTTTATTATATATATACAGGATTTCAAACTGAGGGACAGACAGCTCAGTGATGTAGCCTTGGATATCGAGCAGATCTTTTATTTTTATTAATAGCTTTAGCATTTTCTTGCAATACGTGAAGTTTGTCACTGAGGCAGAAATGGAAACAGCTAAAATTTTGATTCATCAGAGCATGCAGCTACATTTATAACTTTAAACTTGAGATTAGCGCTCACCAGGGCTTTGTAAATAAGTACTTTACTAAGTAATGACTTAGTAAATACACCATTTCCCCAACATTGGATTCAGAGATTACTTCTCTAGTCCTCCAGCTAAAATGCATGCTGGTGTTTTACAGTCCTTGCTCACAGTAAAATAAATGCACAGAAAGTAAGTTTCTGTGATTGTCTACACATTGTTTTGCAAAGGACATGAAACTAATGTTGTTTCCTCATATTGTAACTAGAATCTTATATGAGGAAAAGCCCCATGGGGGGCAACAAATGTTGAAACTCCAGTCTTTTGTTCTCAAATGTTAATGACAAAAATCCAACAACATTTTCTGAAAAAGATTACAATTTAAAATGGTAATGGTACATTTGTCTCAAGAGAATTTGTATTCTGTCTGCAAACCAATCAAGATATGGTAAAAGGATTTAGAGAGAAATCACAGCTGAATGCATAAAATCCTGGGAACAAAGAATTTTACCTACATACAGGAGACAGCTGGCAATATCCATCAGTGGACAGAGAATGCAATTCGCTTTATTCTTGTGAATACAAAACCTTCTAAATTCTGGTTGTTTCTGCTATATGTGACTGTTTTTGTTCACAGCACACTGTCAAAGAAGTTACTGTGTCCTCCATATTTTTGCTAGCCCATACCACAGATGTGTATTAGATCCAGACTCTTCTGACTGGAATAAAAATCACCAAAATGTGAATCAGATTGATAACTCTAATGTAAAATATTATCTTCTGCTTTCGCCTCCCCGCCCTGAATTTCTTACAATGCTTTTAACACACTAATCCTTAAGAATCATTTAAGCAATAAGAGTAGGAGAAGGCATCACACTGGAAGGGAATAATTTCATGCCTCAGATGTGTCATGAAGCATGAGGATGAAGAATAAGTGACTTCAGTCACCTGAGAAGTGCAATGACTCCCAGAAATGCACTGCCTAAAGTATCCTATTGCTATTATTGCAAGGGAATTATTTTAGAAAAGGTCAAAAAGAATTATTAGATTTGAGTGATCGAGGTGCCAACCATACAGCTTGTAATTCACTTTTTAATAAATAAATAAGTTCTCTCATCATGCTTTTAAAAATAAAGTGTATATTTTAAAAATTAAAAAGGACCTCCTTGCTCAGGTGAATGTCCATCCTGGCCAAGGTCTGCTACAGCAGCTGGGAAAACAGTTTTTGGGCCATTCTACCTACATGAGGAGACTTTCATGGTGAGGTTTGTCCAAACTCAAAGCAAGCATCACCATCGGGAAGTGTCCATTTCCCCCTCCTCTGAGTGATTCCTCTGCCACAGTCTTCCTGGATTTAGGAATGCCGGAGAAGTAAGCATATGTTCTGAACCACTGTACAGGCAAGAGATGTCAATGCTCTCTGGGTCAAGCATCTGTCTGGGTTAGGAGCCAGTATCTCAAATTTTATTATTAGTTTTGTTGGATCTTTTATCACCAATTTGTTTCTTTCACAGAGAAAAATCGCTTCTATTCTCCAAGGTTGAAAAAAAAATGTGTCTTCTTTGTGCAGAATTCATTTTTAATAAAATAAGAAGTTTCAGAAAACCTGTAAAATGAAAAATCAAAAATATCATCCTTCATTACATAGATAACAAGATACATCTCTGTTTGCTGAGGCATCATCTCATGGGTTCTACTAGGCAAATTATCAAGTATTGAATGGAAACAACACTTTGGTTCTGGAAAAAGTGTATCATTTTTCTTTTGAAAAGAATTGAGCTGTAGCTAATTTTAAAAGTTTTCTAAAGTTTCATCTTTTAAGATCACACTCCTACTCTCATTCTTCATATATGTTGTAATTTGACCATACTAGATACTGCAAAGTATTTTCTTTCTTATTTATGTCATTTTATATTTCTTTAATTGCATGACACTAGGTCTTTTTTATTTGCCTAATAACATAAGGGTAAAAAAAAAAAGGTCAAAAAGTTAAAGAGCCAGAGGAAAAGGCATTCTAGATTTTAAACCAGAATAATTTTTACCCCTGTTAGTCTGTTATGGCTCTGAGGAACCGATCAGGGTATCTGAAGCACTTTTGAAGTTCTTGTCACAATGAAATATTTAAATTAAGGGACTTATTTTTGCTCCCTGGTCAAGTATCAGATAAGGGTAAAATGTGATAAGAAATCAAAAGGATGAGGCACACTTGAGGAAGTATTCTCACAGCCTACTCAAGGCACATAACTCAGAAATGATTCCATGTAACTAAGTTTAGCAGCCAACATCTACCACAGAGGCAATAATGTGTAGAGACAGATGCTGGCAGAGGCTAGTAAAGAAGATTGTTTAGCTCTAAACACCAAAGAAAGTTTTACATTCAAGATAAATTTACAGGGCATTCACTGGTTGCGAGAATGCATGAAATGCGGTAATTTCCTCTTCCTAGCCTGAATTTCTGCTTTTGTTCCACTTTTAGCAATTGTTCTGGGAATAAGCAGAAGTGAGTGCTGGTCTCGGCACCTACGAGCAGGAGACATCCTGCAAGTGTTCATCTTTCACAGGAGAAAGGATCAGCTATGGAAAGACTTTGGGGACTCAGAAGGACTTGACAGCTTTGCATCCTCAGGAAGAGAATAATTCGCTGCCAGTTGCAAGCAATATATACTGGAGTGGGTAGTGGGCTTAATTACCTACAATAAAATTTATCTGTTTAAGTGCTCAAACTGGCAATCATGAAATAATTTCCTCTTAGTCATCATCTGCCCCCTGCCCCTCCCTGCTTTCCTTGTGATCTGGTTTACATGCCCTCATTTGCAAATATTTTTGGGACAATGTCAGGTTGCTTTCGGCCAAACAATGAGATTTCTTATCTATTTTCATAAAATTTAATCCCACTGGCATTGTTGGCTTGATTTCTCTAATGGTTACAATGAAAACAGTGTTTCATTTGGCTTTACAACTGTGATCACAGATGAAACATTACAGGACTATGCCAGAATGTGAGGGCCAGGCACCGAAACCAACTCTAAACAAAAACTGAAACTATGTAGCCTGTATTTTCATTATGAAATCAGAAGAAAAAAAAAAAAAAAAGAGGGTGGGGCAATAACCCTAAAAATCCCATAAAATTTGCTTACATAAAGAAATAAATCTATTATGTAGCAATATACCACTGCTATATTGTAACATGCTGCTGATGTGGTATCAGCCAGATCTGTGGGGTCCCAGATGGGGCAAAGTTCATTAACACCCAGCAGCTGGGTAATTTATCAGCCAACCAGCACATGGAGTTTACACCTCTCTTCTGCAATTCAAGCGGACCTTCCTCTCCAGTACACTCCCACTCTGAGTTTAACCCCACAGCAAAACTTTTACACTATCTTGCAAGGATGTCTAATCCACACTAAATATGCTAATCAAGAAATACCGTAAGGGCCTTTTTTTGATGGTTTTGTTTATACATGTATGCTAAATCTGCAGCTTTTGGTGTTATCTTTGATAAGAAGTCACCATCTCTGGTTCATGAAATGCCATTTTATTTGTCCTGTATAACAGACAGATTTCAAACACTATCAACAAACACAGGCTGGGAGATTAGCTCAGAAGGACACGTCCCATAGAGCATAGAGGCAAGACGGATGCTCCCTCTATGCTTTGACCTTCTAATCAAGAGACCTCACACAAATAATTTGGTGGGGAAAGGGGAGGGAAGCTGAGAAGTGTCCACCCTCCCATAGTACGCACAGAGAATACCCTGTGAGCAAGAGCCCTGTGATGGATAGTGGTTGCAAGTCCATCAATTTTTACAGCCAGCCTCTTTTTTTTTTTTCCCCTTTCTTTTCTTTTATTTTTTTTTTCTTTTTTTTTATTGTGAGATTCCCCAGAAAGAATAGTGCCGATAGGAACCACAGGCAGGACGAGTCCCAGCAGCACTATAGTGTGCACTGCCAGAAGCCAAGAAGCTGTAGCCTCTGAGAAGCAGATACACAACTCCTACACCAACGGTCCTGTGCTTCTCTGGAATGTCCTCTGGGATCTGCCAGCTTTGGGAGCAAAACCTGCTTGCTCTTTTAAGGGTATGAGGAACTTGCCTTATCCCAGGGACAAATTAAGCAAATATCTGTTAGCAATATCTCATGGACTATTGCTTACATCAGTAGTTTTAATTGCAAGATTTTCATAGACCATTTTTTTCGTAAGGGTTTCATGAGGTTTTTTTTCATAAACCCTTCATAGAAGGGTTTATGTCCTGGCTTCAAATCACTAAAACTGCAAGACCACTGCAGTTTTTTACACTGCATATAAATGTGAGCTCTTGGGAAGAGCACATTTTGAAAACTAGACTTAAGAAAATGGTGGATCTTCCTCCTTCTCCAGCCTGATTTTATGAACTCAAAGGTCCATCTGGTGAGGTGCTGCTCTGCCTGCACCCACCCCAGGGCCTGGGTGCTGGACCCCGATATACTCCAGTGGTAGATGCCCAGAGAACCTCCAGGCTGGAATTCCCTTCATCCTGAGGAGAAAAGGAAAATCAGGGAGCTACCCAAAGAAACAATATGTCAATTCTTCGTAGCTTGGCTCCCTCACTGCAGGTACTAGCCCAAGATGGGGCACTGTGTGCTATAACAGACCTCTCGTAAATATTTCATATTCCTGAGACAAGCAAAAAAGGCCTGTCACCACCCTGTGCATTTCTATTATTTAAAGGGGCACTAATCAAGCAGTGAACTTACCTTTCCGACAAATCTCCATACCAGACAATCAATATTCATCTGGTGCTAGCGATACCCTTTCCCCACCCGCCCAGCATGGACAGTCCTCCTCCTCCCTGGGGATTAACACAGCCTGGGCAGCAAGCCCTGAGGACTTGGGAGGGTGTGCTGTGTCCAGCAGCCCCGGGAGAGGGTTTGGAATTCTTGCCAGCCGCCGCAGTGGGTACAGTAGTGGCGGGACTAGGAAGGGTTAAAGTTTTGTCTGTGACACTGAAATTGAGGCCAGCTGTAGGTCATATTCATGTCCCAGTCACAGGAAAATGAACCTGTGAGACAGAACCTAATTATCTGCTAAACCAAAAGCCAGTCTCAGTTCAATAACTTACGACAGAGCTGGCAGCCAGATATAGTGTTGTCATGGTAACACGGGGAAAAAAAAATCCACTGCAGTGGAGAACAAGAAGGAAAAGAAGGAGACTGTAACCCTGAATATGCTGTAGCCATTTGATCTTGGACAAGTGGGTACGTCTAAAGAGCCAGATTGCTACAACTGTCTATCCACTTTAATATCCTCTATAATTACTGAAATGAAAAATGCAATTACAGTGTGCTCTGAGCTAAAAACCAGGAATAACTGGCTAACTGGGAATTAATTTTAGAGGGAACAATATAGGTTTCTTTCCCCTCTCAACACACATGGACTGAGAAGTATGTGGGGGCTGGAGAGCAGAGCCGCCTGCTTCCTGCTAGTACAAAATCACTGCATGCCAATCAAACCCTTGCTTTTCCCTATCACCTTCCCCTCCTCCCTCTTCCATCCACAATCCATTACAGGCAAGGGAAAAGTTCAGTAGAGCAAAGCACTGAAGATTTCGCTTTGTGGGCTGCAATGTCTGAACTACGTGAAGCTAAGGGTGACATGAGTTTATCACTCGCAGAAAAACATCCCGAGCATGGCCCCTTACACGAGACACACAATAAGTCAGAGCAGTCCACGATGGGACCATGCTCCTGTGCCCCCAGCACAGTCCTACTGGGAGCTGAGCACAGCGTCCTCAAGCAGAGCTGGTGCTGGATATGGGGCTGTTTTCAGCTGAATCCCCCCAGGCAGCAAAACAAAGGAGATCATCCTTGGATTGCTTGCTGAGCTGGCTGGGCACACGGGCACAGCCCAGCACCTTGGCTGTGGACCTCCAGCACCCTGCTCTGCCGGGCCCCTTGGCGCAGCAGAAAAAAGTTTATGACAAGTCAGACACAAGTACACACCAAACACAAAATACAATTGTGCTTTGAAATATATACTCAAAAAAGTCATAGTTCTATATGTATATATATGTGCACATATTGTTCCTTGCTGTGAGGATCACAAAACCTATCTCTGTTCATTTTGGTCAGAGATGCAGATTTGATGTCAGAAAGATTAGCAGTGATTCTGTGAAAGAATATATATCTGTTTATGTATATTAAACACAGAAACTGTAAGTGAAACATCATGGTTAGAACACTACAATTAAAGCCAATAAGCTATTTATTTGGCACTCCTGTATCAGCGTTTCCAGCTTGCCAGAAGACCTATCTGTGCTTTTCAGAGCAGCTTGCTGAACAGTGAGACTTCACTCCCAGATGCTGGAAACTGCATGGTTTCAGACTCTCACATAGGCATGCTATTCAGACTCAAAATGTTCTTACCATCACTAATTGCATAAGAGACTTCTGAAAAAAAATTGCAGTATTTCTGATGGTTAAGATAGCAATATCATTTCCAACCTGAGAATGTGATCAGGAAAGGTTATTGTCCTCATATTTTTTCCCAGCACAAGCTTTCTTTCCTCTAACTGGGCAACTGAAGACCAGATCTGGCAGTTCTCTTCCAGAGAAAAAGTTCTTATTCTAGTAATAATGCTGTCTGAATAAAAATTACTCATTTGAGTATGGTGCCTTCTGGAGAAGGTTATGTATCAATCACTACTTCACAGTGCTGTGCATGTGTAAGGAAAAAAAAAGGAACATTCAGCAGCATGTTATTGGCATTCCTGCTTTTTAAATTAAAAAAAAAAAAAAAAAAGGTAAAAAACCCAAGAAATCAACCAAAACTCCACAAAACTCTACAGGCAATGCACCATGTAGATCTCCATATCTCTGTATAGTTTGAGACTGGCATACTGATCTTGTAAATACTTACCATTAATACCCACTCCAATGGTAGTTCTGTTGAGGTAGTAGAGGTATCTGGTATCTATAGAGAAGTGGGGCATGGCCTTTCTACACCTGCACAGTTTTAGTCAGCAGTAATGCAGATCAAAGGATGTCCACAGCAATATTTTCAATGAGCCTGCCTAATGCTCGGCATACGTGAGGCCTCCTAAGGTCTGTGGGTCTAAACCGCATTATGGTGATCATTAATTTGGCCTAATTTTAATCATGGAAAATATGAATGACCTTGTGCTTTTCTTTCATTGATCTCTGTGTTTCTGAAATGTTAGCATCTTGCTTTTCTAACAGGCTGAGAATTGTGCTTAGTCTTTTTAAATTGTGTAAAGGATTTTTAGGGAAATGTCCTCTGTAACTGCTGGAAATTGTCTTTAATACACTGATTTTCAGCCTTCAAGGAAGCTATATAAACTGATAACTCATTTTTGAGAGAAATTTCCCAAAAAAGCCCTCTGAATCTTTTCTACTAGGATCACTCTCACAGGAAATTCAGAGGGTTGCAAATAATGCAAAAGAAAAGAAAAATTATTGGGAAAAGGTTCACAACTTCAGCATGGGGAATAGAAATCCTGCTTCTATTTAAAAACTAAATTGAAGACGACCCTGGTCTTCACATATGATAAAAGGAAAAAAGTCTTGATTTTGCTACTGAAATGTGTTTTGTTTCCCACCTGAGTCTGCAGACATTCTGAGACAACACTTCCAAAAAGAGTGGACTGCCCTTCCTTCTCACTTACGTGGATCTGCTGAGGAGAGACAGGCTCTTCCTGGGGATGAAGCAAAGGGCAGTCCCAGTGTGGGTCTGCAGAACCTCTGTGCAGCAGAGCTGCCTCTGCTCGCTGTGAGTCTCACAGGGCCACTCTCATGGCTGAAGCTTTTTGGGGAAAGAAGCACCCAGCCTCACCTGCGATGCTGGCAGCTCATTTATCACTAACAAATCCCTGGACTGTACAATTTAAGCTGCTCATTGTAGCTATGAAAGGGGTAAGCTAGAGTACTGATATATTTACACAGCTGAAATCCAACCATGTGCCTCAGTTGGTGTTCTGACATTTGTTGAAAACAGACCAAAAGAGACCAATTAATGAAAAATGAGAGCATAATTTTGTAATGGCAGAAGCATTACAGACAGCTATTGGTTAAAAAGTCTACCTTTTAATATCAGCATTAAAAAAAATAAACAAGACATTAAAGAAAGAGAAATCATGACCTGACTGTTGTAGCAGTAACTGTGGTCAAATGCTGTCATGTGTCCCCATATAAAACTGTAGCTTTCATAAATCTGAGATACATCAAGTATCCACTGACATATTTTATTAATCTGTTCTTTTATCCAACGTCCTGAAAATACAAACTCAAAAAATAAAAGTTGGTTGTAATAGTCACAATTGAGTATCTTAAGGCAGTGTTTTAATTTTTCTGTACAAAATTCCTAGTTTATGAAGTTCTTGAGAGTACAATGGAATGGGACAGGTAACACAGGACTCGATTTCCTATGTATTAAGTGCCTATTGCCTTTTGTGAGGACTTGAAGCATCTGAGACATCAATATAAGGCTGGTAGATATGTCACACAGTTCCAGTGAACTTGACATATTTGGGAGAAGAACTGGAAAAGCCCTAAGGCAAATGGCAACTGTAACTTTCCATTTTCTAAACATTTCTAATGACTTATGGTTCCTCCAAAGTCCCAAACACTAAATTTCAGTCAGGTCTGAAAGAAATACCAAGTAACCACATGAAACCATTTTGATTTGCCTCAACAACTGGGCTGTAATATGCCCTAATATACTGGCATTATACTGCAGAGTGGCTTTGCTTGATCTAATCCCCCTAAAATCAGCACTTATTATTAGATGCCTAATTTTGTTCTACAAATGAGAATGCAACCAGTGTATTAAAAAATGAGTATTGTGAATTGCTTCAGACAGAGTCATTGGTAATATCATACCATTTACAAATTGTGATGTTATAGTTACTTTAAAAAATCACGTATAGTCAACATGAATCATCCAATAAAGCTGCTATATTAAAAGCTAAAATCTCTGTTTAAACTAAGCAGGTAATATTTAAACTCATGTTCCATTAAAAATATACTGGGATAGTTTTGCATCATGTTAAATGACACACAGCGAGGCCACTTGATTTGTTTCCATTTTTGTTACGGTTTTTACATCCTGAGCAAACCAGCTAAATATCATATTTCTTTGGTTGAATCTAAACAGAAATTTTAAATCTTGGAATATAGACAGTTTAGACTCTTTTTTTTCCAGAGCTAGAATTCTACTTTGGTGCGGTCTTCAATGTAAACTTCTCATCTTGTTCTTGAAACCTAGGTAGGCGCAATGTTCTGTCAAGGGAAATGCTTTCCAGGGTTCATTACACTGTCCCCCATGTAATCTGGGGACATGTTAAGCACAAAACGATCCAGCTCATGGTATTTTAAGCTTTTTGAGAGTGGAAATAGTTTAAGTAAGTATCTTGTAAGGATGGTGGCAACTCTTCAAACTGTTTAAATTTGATGGTGACATCTTAGCAGCTGAAGCCAAAGGTTCCGCCTGACTTTAACAAGGCCAAAACATCCCTTTATGGAAACTACAAGGCTGCAGGATCCCTCTGTCAGCCAGGACATGCTTTGTACTGATAAAAACAGTCATGAGAACATCACAGTACCAAATGCCACAGTTCTGATCTAATCCACCTTTAAGTCTCTCAATTTTACACAACAATGTGTGGCTGGAAAAGTTTGCCAATGAGCTACATGTAGCAGAAAAAAACATTGGCCCCAGGTAAAATCTGTCATATGACTGAACATTAGAAATTCTCCTTGCCAGAAGAACACTTAGAGAAAACAAATAAAGTGAGCATAATGATGCAGGTTACACAGAGGCATTACACCTTGGAAATCCATGCAAACCACTTACACAGGGCTCCAACATTTTCTCAGTCTTCCTTGGATGCAAATGAATCTGCAGAACATGGAGATATTTGTAATCAAATAAAGATACCATTGTTATCACACCAAAAGGGTTCAGAAAATTAAAGCACAAGTAATTAAACACATGCACAAAAGAAAAATTCTGCCGAGGGTGCTTAAATAGGTTGATACCAGCTACTAGTCACTGCATTGAATTCCACTGGAGACAGAAAAAAAAAGAAAGAAAACCACAACAGAGAAGTATCATTTTACTTGTCCTGATCTTATCCTTTTCCCTGGGCATGTCCTAGTGGCTATCGTCAGACAAAAAATTCTAGGCAAGATTCTAGCAATTTGCTAGATTGTTAGCATTTCTTTCCACACCAGATGTGTTTTACTGCTCCTTAAGATGTGCTGTGATGAAGCCCACGGACAGTGTCTAGACATAACATAGAGCTAAGGCCTTTGAAAGCCATTTGATGCACTGGGTCTGTGCTATACATGCATGGTTTTAATGACCTTCTTACAGGTTTTCCAGGCGTATTGTGCAGCAGGCAAGAGACACACAAAGAGAGAAAGATCCTTACCTTTGATTTCACACCTGTTGCTATAGACACCAACGTGTTTTGCACTATCCTGTTTAAGGGGCTTAAACATGGAATGGCCATCAGATATTTTTAATCCTCTGTATGCTAAGGATGCTTTTCCTTTCTCAGTTTCATGCAGGAATGTCTCTGTTGGCAAATTTAGGAACAGCTTACTCACTGGCTTAGATTCTCATACATACATTACCTTATGCCACCTTTCTTTTTTTAACCAACGTCCTCTAGATGGTTTTGTTTTGCCAAGTATGAAAACCGAAATTTTGTAGAGCATAGTAGGTCCTTGTGAAACTATTGGAAAGAACATTTCAGGCTCAGTTTTGGACCTTCAGTCACTGGAGGTCTGATGCCACCTCAAAGCCTTCACCTTGGGCAGTGGCCTTGCTCCAAAAGGGGTGTTGTGCTATGTATCAGAGCAGTCAGAGTGAGGGATACTTGGGATTGCATTTACTTATGCTTGTTAGTGCAACAGTTCCATGGGTACTACAAACACTAAGCTCATTCCCCTCCCTCCCTGAATGGGGACTATCTTGTCTTTACAATACATTCTTACAGCCCAGACAAAAGAAGAAATTA